>WSZQ02070554.1:0-23118 GCA_019419845.2 Weissflogia rhopalogaster
AATGTATTTTATACGCTTTTAGGTGTTGCGATGTGTTCGACAAACGATCGTTTTGAATAATTAAAGACATATTTTGATATTTTCGATTTTTTTAATGAAAATATTCTGACGAGTTATTTGATGAGTTGTGTGCTTTCTGGGATATTTTTCAGAAGAATGATTTTGAAATTCGAAAATGTTTTGATATTCTTAATTATATTATATCCAATAATTTAGCTTTCCCTAACTATTTAATTGCCTTAAGAATACTGATAACTTTACTTGTTAATGTAGCAAACGGCGAATGTAGTTTTTCTAAATTGAAATTGATTAAAACTTACGTAAGAACAAATATGCTACAAGATAGGCTAAATAGTTTGGCGTTAATTATCATTGAGAATAATGTATGTGCAGAATTAGACGTTAAAACCATTATATCCAATTTTTTGTGTACTAAATCCAGATTTTTTAAAAAATTAATTAAAAAATTTAATGTTATCTTATATATAATTTGAATGATAAGAAACTGTTAAAAAGTTTAAAAAATGATAGGGGGCGCTGAGGTAAAAATTGCATGCGGGCGCTGAGGAGCCTAGCGCCGGCCCTGGTTCTGGCAATCCGCTATTAAATTACCTACAATTTCAATCAACCTGCGTCATTATCTCTCACTCTAGTCTTTCTATTGACATTAGTGGCCTTGCAAAACGCATAAAAACCGCAAATTAGGAGAGTCTGGTCAGTGCAAGTAAATTAATAACAATGATTGGGCATATTTATGTATTTAAAATTCATTAATAACATACCTTCGCTATAATTAATCTTCGTAAGGTTTTGATAAAATGAATGTTTAAATTGGGTTTGCCTCAACTTTCAATGGAAATAATTAAGATTTGTGTTTTTTTCGCAAAATTTAAGTTTTTCAAATTTTATATTTACACCTTGTAGGAATATGGATGATAATAGTTTATTTTCAATTAGTTGGAGTAAATTGCAGATAAAGATCAGAGAGAGAAATAATTAGACTGAAACCATAAAGTGGTAGTTTTAATTATTAATGGAATGCTTGTAATTTTGGAACAAATTAATATCGATTTGTCTACAGAAAACTATTTCTTAAGTTAACAATCTAATTAATATTTTTGTTGCTGATAAAAAACAATGTGAAACAGTATAGAAGCATGTGAAAATGACATATTGTACTATGAGCATGGAACCTCTTACTCCTATCCTTTGCAGTTTAGTATACTCACGAGGAATGGCCATTCCATGCATGTTGTGCATTATACTTTTTCTACGACTATTATTTGTGAAAATAATAATTATTAGCTTTAGTTTACTTTTCTGAACAAACGTTACATAAATAGTAAAATTAAAGTCTTGAATAGACAAGTCTTGTTGGATTGATTCTTTCACGCCCTACCACTTTTCGACGCAAACGCGCCGAGAGGTATTTCGGTACGGATTCGATGCAAAGCAATGCGACGAGATATTAAAAATATGAACATTACAGCATTGTTTGTGTAGCAAATAAGTAGGACATGAACATTTTAAAATTATGCATGATAATTTTTAATAAAAATAATACTGAAATGTTTTCATTATACAACAGGAATAGTTTTGCTACTCCTGTTCTGTAATGTTCACATTTCAGTATCGTTTTGATTAAGAAATTATTATGTCCACACATAATAGTTGCAGAAAAAATATAGTATGCACAGCACCAATAACATGAAAGACGGAAATACATAAAATTATTTTTTAATAATAGTATTATTATAATCACAAACTTAGGTATTCATTGATATGTTGGTTTTAGTGAATGCTCAAGAAACTATCCTAAGAAGGACATCGCGTGCGTCTAATTTCTGTTCCAATAATATGCCTTGTGTGCCGATATCATCATGTCCGGTCCTACGCGACATTATGAAAAATGAATGCATAATCAATAACAGGTATTTGTGATATTCCTATTATTCCTATTTGTATTGACTATTATGTTTACCAAAACTTAAACATATCAACTCAGGGACTCTCAAATTAAACAACTATCATTATACAACTTTACTAATTCAAATATTTTTTAATATCAACCATCCAAAGTAATACCATCATAATAAACTGTATGTATAACTTATAAGTAAAATTATGTTGTACTTTTTTTAAGAATATCATCTCTGGGTTGTGGATATCAAGGTTCCGGTTTAGTCTGCTGCCCACAAGTGAGTCAATCCTCCTTAAAAGACCATAAAACTACCGATGGACATATTTGTGGACAAACGGCAGTTCAGGGCGATAGTTATGAAGGAATTGGGACATTCCCATGGATTGCACGTGTTGGTTTCAAAAGTATTAAAGCAGTTCTAATATACAATTGCGGGCTTAATTTATGGGCTTATAAGCAAAAGAAATAATTTTTAGATACGCAGAATGGTGAGATAAAGTATCCTTGTACAGGATCAATCATAAATCGTCGCATTATTCTCACTGCTGCACATTGTGCACTGGCAAAGTCTCCAAATTATAAATTGTAAGCATGCATTTCATTTATATTGCCATAAATTAACGGAGGTATCATTTCGTTAAATTTAGGTTTAATGTGCGTATTGGTGAATATTCCACTAACACGGATATTGATTGTGGCGAAGAGTTTTGTGGCCTTCCAAATCAGGATATTCAAATCAGTCACGTGATCATACATCCGAACTATGAAAAGCAGACCTACAAAAACAACATTGCTCTAATCGTCCTTCGAACGCCAATGAATTTTTCTGGTAGAATTTCGGTTCATTTTATTTAATCTATGTTATATAAAATTGCATTTTATTATTTGGTAAATTACTATGCTAACTTTCACTTCTAACAAAAGATCTCTATCTGAAATTGTTATAAATTGTGGTAATTCATATTTTTCGTTGATCTAGTGACTTCGCAGCCGATCTGTTTACCGGAAACATGGTCCGTCACCAGCAATAATGGTCTTTTAGTTGGTTGGGGGAAAACAGCTGGACAAAAAGGTTTTTTTTCGCTTTGATGGGTGATTATAGTAATGAAAATATTTAATATTATATTTACAGTTACTCCCGTAAATCAGCAAGCCCTGCGTTTGCCTATTGTAAATTTGCGTAATTGTGCCAATGTTTATGGTAACACACTGCCGATTACGGAGAATCATGTTTGTGCAGGTGGCGAACAAGGACGTGATGCTTGCTCTGGTTTTGGTGGTGCACCGTTGATGGTTCAACAGGGAGATACTTATTATCAGGTAGGTCAAGAATACTAATATTCTGATATGATAAGATGATACTAATATTCGATGGTCGCTTATTCTGAATGTTGTATAATGTATTAATTTATTGAATATTAGGTTGGTATTCTTTCTTTTGGAAGCGACCAATGTGGAGCCCAAGGTGTTCCTAGCGTCTACACGAACGTCAAACAATATACTAACTGGATTAAACAAAATATTCCTGTAATCTACAATAATTAAGCGGGTAAATTGTCAAGAAATATTATTTTTGTACCAGATTATGCAGGAAATAAACACAACTACAAGATTTTTTTTATTTATTCAACAATCTTTTTCTACCACATAGTGGTGTAATGGAATAGTAACTTTCACCCGGTCCAATCCGATCTTGCTCTGAACTTTTTGTGCATATGGGTTTTTCCATGGACCGTTGCAAGCGAATCGCCCAACCTTCGTTCACGTTTTGAAGTGACTCCGCGAGGAGTTCGCGGACGGCGCCACAGCCGCTTGTTGAGTGGAGAGACCAAGTGGCCACCCATCCAACGCCTAGATACGTCTGACGTTGATTAACTGCAGTGATCTAACGAGCACCGAGCTCCACAACGCGACAAGACGCCGCTACTACAAGATTTTATACTAATATTATATTTATATATTCAACTAATAATAAATTGTATCTGGTTGGGCAGAGGACTAGTGTTAGGGGAGACGCAAGAATGTTTCCTTGGTACCCCTTCTAGGAATCTATGCTCTGGGGTAATAGATGTTAACAGATTTGGCGTGTCTAAAATATTTGGTCATCACGGGCGCTGACACAAAGGGGTAAATACACCCCCACCCCTTGGGAATCCGAAATTGTGTTGTTTGTTTGATTCTTTTATAAAATTTACGGTTTTCAGAGTTTATTAGATTTATTCGCAAGATTTTATAAGCTTCGCGCTTTCGATTACGAGGCAACATCGAAGACTTTGGTTTTGGATCTGGATAATCAAGAGATTATTTATTATATGTATTACATGAATTGTAACAAGGTACTAACCAAAGAAAATGCCTAAATTCATTTCTTTATGGTACTAACATCTTAACCATAACGATGGGATACCAAAAGAAGTTCAATGTTTATGAATATATTTATATCCCATGACTTAATTACGTTAACGACTCGAGTAGCAAATCATAAACCGGTTTTTAATTCAGCACAATCTTAAAAATAAACACCATATATTTCGATAGACGAACACATACAGATTTATTCATTACTCACAAACAGTCAATCGGCTTATAGCTTTTAATAACTTTTAACCTTCTGCTGATACCGAGAAAATTCCTATCAGAATTCCCAGTGTTTATCGAATATTGTAAATTAATTTTGGTCGCACATAAGCTATACAAACATTCGAAGTTAAAGATCAATTTACCCAAAATGCGTCTAATTTTCATTGTTATTCTATCTTGTGTGATATTCGTAGTCTCACAAAGGAAATACAGTATAAATAAAATAGCAAAGGTAAGAAGTTTTGTTTTGTATGCTAAATAACAACATAATTAATATCTTTTTTAGCTCAACTGGTTCGCAGCATTTCAAGATTGTCAATCTAGAGGCCAACAATTGCTAACAATAAATTCAGAGCAAGAAGAAAAGGAAATTGAACAACTCCTTAAGGAATCTCGTATGTACAAGAATATATTTCGTGAAAGATGTATTCGCCAAATTATAAAATAATATTATTGTCAGATATAATGAATACTCCGTTTTGGACGAGTGGAACTGATCAAGCGGAAGAGGGAAATTTCGTGTGGATGTCCACAGGAAAAGCTTTCACCTATTCCAAGTGGAGGGAAGGAGAACCCAATAATGTGAATAAATCCGAGCATTGCATGCATATAATGATTCTCGCTGAGGGTACGCATTGGAATGATAATCGCTGTCACGCTTTGATGTATTACATTTGTGAAGACAAATACCAAAATGGGAATGTGCAAGAATTTGTGTTAAGCATTCAATAAAATCATATTGTCATTTCACAGTTACATGAATAATGGAGAAAAAAATCAATGCCAATTGCGTATCTAAATGTATTTGTATTTTTAAGGTTTTTAATATAGGCAACCCAAACAATAGTGCTTTAGGTATAACAAATACCTTACCTGACGTCTGCATCAAAAATTGATACATATTTTAATATATCTACACATTATAATATTATAATATAATTAAACGTTCTGAAAATTTATCAATGTTTCTGGTAACAAAATTTCTCAATCTAGGGATTTTCAGTTTGAGATGTTACCTGGATTTAATATAATACATTTTTGAAGAGAAATACAAAGCTGGACATGTGCACGAATTTATTAAATAAAATTTTATTTGTATTTTACATATAGATAAATAATTCTATTACAAAAATTGCGTTTATTGGAGAATTTTTATATTTTTAACTCCGACTATGTGCAACCCAAACAACATTATTTCTTGTACACAAAAAATACAAAAGTGTAATAAGAAAATTATGACATATTATATAATTATTAAATATATAAAAATACATTATAATCAATCCGTTTAAAATTTTTTCCAAAATTATCAAAATTTGAGATTTAAAAAATCCAAATGTAGGGTTTTTTGGTTTAAATTGTTACCATTATGGTTACCATGACACCCCTGTTTTAAGAATCCGTTAAATTCACATATTCATACTTTTTAAGTGGTTCTGGGACGTTTATCACTTTCCAGTATTTATCAGTTAAAGTTGCAATTAATCGCATTCACAATGGATAAACTACATATAGAAATAATCACGACAACCTCGTAAGCATTATTTAGAACATAATTTTACATACAGTTTAACCTATAATTTCAAATATATGTCATAGCACTCAAGATATTGTTGAATTGAAAGTAATTTGCCAGGGTTTTCTATCGGAGATTAAGGCACAACCCGGCACTGTTATTATAGATCTTCCAAAAAACTCAGTAGTAGCACTGTTGGGCATCAAAGAAATAATTATAAATGAATGCAGTGGGTTACCTGTAAGTATCTGTATTGGAATTGCTGAATTATAAATGCTTATTAATGTTCAATTTATAGGAAAACATTGATTTTTCTAATAATACGATAAAATGGCATATTTATCGCTTAAACACATTAGGCCCTCAAGCTGAAAGTATCGATGATTCCAAGGGAGATGCTGTCCATTTGGCTGTTGATTATATTTTACCATGTTCAGACCTGCATACTTTATGGGAAAATCTAATTTACGATGGAGATATAAAGGATAATGTATGTAGAATTTATATATTAGTACATGATGCAATAATACATTTTTATAGCTGTTAGATTATGCCGAAACCATTATGATTTACTCTAAAAAAGGTGTAAATCTAAATATAATCAGCTGTAATAGAGTGATGCTTCTTCATGGGCCTCCAGGAACAGGCAAAACATCACTCTGCAAAGCACTGGCGCAAAAACTATCAGTTAGAATGTCGAACACATATCCTAAAAGTATTTTAATTGAGATAAATAGCCATAATTTGTTTTCCAAGTGGTTTTCTGAGGTATTATTAATAAACACCGTTAGGAAAGAATCTATAACTAATATTTCTATCTTTTAGAGTGGAAAATTAGTTACCCAGATGTTCAGTCACATAAGGGATGTCTGTGAAGTGCCCGATACCCTGGTCTGCGTTCTCATTGATGAAGTAGAGTCGTTGGCTCATGCTAGAGAACAATGCTTGAATGGAAATGAGCCTTCCGATGCCTTTAAAGTTGTCAATGCAGTTTTAACACAAATTGATAAACTAAAAACATATCCGAATGTTTTAGTGTTGACTACGTCGAATATCATGCGAGCAATCGACGTTGCCTTTGTTGATCGTGCCGATTTTAAACAATATATCGGTCCGCCGACTGTCAATGCAATTAAGAAAATCTACAAATCTTGCATTGATGAATTACGGCGTGTTGGCATTATCCATCTGGGTGATACTACTCTTTCAGATTTTGATTTTAATGAGAAATTGACTGATATTAGTAAGGCTAGTCTGAAATTGAGTGGAAGAATGCTGAGGAAGTTACCATTACTTGCTTGTGCACAGAATCCTGAACATGATTGTATTCACATTGATCCGTTTATGAAAACAATGCGTTCAGCGATTGACCACGAATTTATGGAGCGGGATAAATTGTTGATGAGTTCTGCTTTGCCTTTGTCTAATGGTCATTAGATTTTAACTATTCATTTTAATGTGTTCATTTTTAACTTCAGATTTTATTATTTACTGAAGATAGGCGTGAGTTGTAAACATTTTAAACTTATTAATATTAACAATTGTAGTTGTATTTTATATTCTAAAATTTCAGAATATCTGATATAATTTTCATGTTAATTCAGACAAAATCTATGTACTTAGTTGTGTCTTTTAACAATTTATGTGTTAAGAACTTGAAAATTATCAATTTAGAATTAAAATAGAGTTTGTAATAACTGATATTCTTTCTTTTTATTGTATTCGAGTTATTCAATTCAATTATGGTTAATTGTCTTCATGGTCAGATGTTTCAGTTCAAGTTAATGAACTTTTCAATATTAGCAAATACCAGTGATAAAGTACGACATTTTCCACAGATCATATTTATTAATCGTTCGAAATTATGCTCACGAAATGTATTTGGATGTATCAATATAATAAAATAATTGTACTTTACAAATTCAACAAAATAAATTTAATTTTAATTAGACTTTTAACCTTCCTCCCATCCACGAAACGCTTACTGCGCTATTTGAGTGAGACTTCACTAACAGTAAGCATCAAGTTTTACAAGTAAAAATTCTAAACCATTCTAGCGATACCGTCGAAATGAGTGTCATTCCTGTTTTTACAATACTGCTCTTTGTGCTACATGCATCGTCAAAGAACTATTATTTACATAATACAAAAAGGGTGCAATTAAAAGTCCTAATCATAAAAACATATTAATTACCAATTCCATTTTTAGCGAAATTGGTATGTTGCATTTCAAGATTGTCTTACAAGAGGAAAACAGTTAGCAACAATCAATTCAGCGGAGGAACAGAATGATTTGGAAAATATTCTCGCTAAAGCTAGTAAGTAGATGTGGTCATAAACATTCTATATTACATATTTTCATTTTTTGGCGTTTTATAAGATTAGTATATTTTATAAGATTTAGTATATTTTAGATATCAAAAATACTGTAATTTGGACAAGTGGAACAGATAGTGCAGATGAGGGACATTTTGTGTGGATGTCTACAGGACAAGCCATAGGCTACTCAAAATGGGCCAAAGCAGAACCAAACGATACCAATAAAAAGGAAAATTGTCTGCAGGTGAATATTTTTGATAATCCGAGGAATGCAGAATGGAATGATAGGAACTGTTCTGAGCCTATGTATTATATTTGTGAAGATACAATTTGATCTGTAAATCAATTGCTAGTCATTTACTTCTGTGAGTAATAAACTAACTATAATTTGAAAAAAATCAGATCCTGTTCAAAATGATTAATTTGTAATACCGGATGTTGTGCAACAATATACAAATAAATTCATATTTGTGCCATTATTCATACTTTCTTTATAGCGCTCAATATTCCAACAGTATGTATGGAATGTGTCATTAATTACTGTGGTTTTCAAATCGCAATCACTCAATGCTACAGTAGTGTTCTTTTGAAATGACCCACAGATGGTTTTTATGGTTGTATCTTATTTCCAAGGACAATATCCGCCCACTTAACTGCAGGCTGGATTCTCAATACACGGTAATATTCAATAACATTGTATTTCGGTCTGCTTTATGGTATAGTTGTTTTTAATTGTACTAAATCACTGAGCATGATTGAGGAATAAATTTTAAGTTTGATTACTCGCTTATTTGGTAACTTGTTAAGTTCTCGGTTTATGACCACCGGTTTGTACGGTTTCTTTTTACTTCTTTGCCCCACCAACATATAGCAATTCTGAGAAACGACAGACACAAAAATTGACGCCGTAAAGTTCAATTTCATAAAAACAACAAAGACAATTCTAAAATACATCATTATAATATATAATATTGATAATTCATGATAACGTGAATTACAACTATTAATTTTTGAAGAGTCTAGTGTATAGTGCCTATAAAATTGTGTAAAAGCATATTGTAATAGCAAAATTGTGTTATTGTGACAAAAAAGGTGTTCAATATGCGTTTATTTGCAACGATACTAACATCCGTGTTAATATTAGAAGTGTGTTCGAAGAATTACTATTTACACAATAGAAAAAAGGTATAGTAAATAATGGCTTTACATAAAATACTAAAAACATGTGTTAATTATGATCGTAGGTCAACTGGTATATAGCGTTCCAAGATTGCTTAACACGAGGACAGCAATTAGCAACAATTAATAACGTAAAAGAACAGAATGAATTGGAAGACTTAATGAGCGAAAACTGTAAGTAAATTATTGCAACATCTATATCTTGCATAAAACATAGAAACCATAAAATGTGAACTGAATATTACATTCATGGATTTTTCAGATGTAAAACATAGAAAGATGTGGATAAGTGGTACTGATAGTGCCCAGGAAGGCCAGTATGTGTGGATGTCTACTGGTGAGATCATTACCTACTTCAAATGGGTCCATGGTGAACCAAATAATACAAATAAATCCGAAAATTGTTTGGAAGTTGTTGTCATTGACGATCCCAGAGATACTCGGTGGAATGACAATAACTGCTTTTCAAATCAATTCTACATCTGTGAGGACAAACTTGATTTCTAAATATTTATTTCTTGCCATTGTAACAAGTACACAAATTTTACATTAATCTTATCAATAATGTTACAGATAGTAATTTGGAATAAAAAAGTTCCAATCAAATTCCTAATAAAGTTGTATAGTAACAAAGTCGTATTACATTAATCATCGAATTATTTGGAAATTCCGCCTGTAGCAAAAATTCCAAGACGAAACGTGTCCGGGTCTTCTTACATTATAATTATAAGAGTTATTTACTATTGGCTTCTTCATTTTCAAGGCTGAATTCCGACGATACATCAACAAACTTGATTTGATGTTGATCATCGAATAATTGCTATTTTAGTATATAGTGAGGAGTTGGCTCATTGTCAGTTGAACTGTGGCATGTTATCTAAAATAATTCGAAATAGTTACATTTGGTGTTCAGATATTTATTTTATAAATTATTTGGTTGTGTATACGCGATTGTTTAAAAACTGTAATTACCGTCGTAATATAAGAATATCTTAAAACTATATATCACTAAAAATGCGTATAATACTCATCTTTGCATTAACATCTGTAATCCTACAAGTATCTTCAAAGAAATATTATCTTCATAATAGAGTCAAGGTACACTAAATTTTATACAAATTGCTATATTTGTTAGATGATGACATTGTCTTTGTAGGTGAATTGGTTTGTAGCATTCCAAGATTGTTTATCACGTGGACAAAAATTAGCAACAATATACTCTGTGCAGGATCAAAGAGATATTGAAGCTGTTATCAAGCCAGCTAGTATGTATACATTATATCTCAATTTTTGGCTCTATTTTTATAATTATAATTAGATATGAAATATACCGAATTTTGGACAAGTGGAACAGATCAAGGAGAGGAAGGTGTTTTTGTGTGGATGTCCACAGGCGACGCCCTCAATTATTTCAATTGGAGTGAAGGAGAACCGAATAATTCTAACGAAACAGAAAATTGTATGCATGTTACCGTCAAAGATACAACAACAGCCAAATGGAACGACAACGCATGTTTTAAGCAATTTTATTATATTTGTGAAGATGCATTGTGTAATGAATTAATATGGGTATAAATCCAATAAGTATTCAACGAACTTGCTATTGCAATATATTGCTTAATATATACAAACAATAACATAATATAAAGTATAAAGATTCCCTTTTTGTTTAACTAGTTAACTTATGTTTCAGAAATAATTGGTAAATCTGTGATAATTCGGTAGTATCATTTATAATCTTGCAATTTCAATTGTCAAGTCAAATTTTGATTATTTTTGGAAAGTTGAACCTTGCTTCGGATTTCTTCTTAATACTCACAAAACAAGAGGAGTCTAAGCGTATAGATTGGCTTTGGAGCAGTTTAAGAGTAAGATCTATTTTCGATTAGTGTTATTTCGCGATTTTCCACTATATTTTGAATTTTTACTGTTCGAAGACCTTAAATATGCGTCTTAAATTTATTGTTTTTTTCTAAACTGGCCGCATAACGGCTTCTGTAATGTAATGCTCTATTCCACAGTTTTCCAACCCATTTTAGCGCCATTTCCCTTAGCATTTAAAAATAATCTTGTGACGTCCGAGCTGAGTTAGTATCAAAGGAGGACCCTCGTCCCTCTACCGAAGAGACAGTCAAATCCTAATGTTCCCCTCTATCACAGCTAATTTTCGAATTGCATAACTTAACAATCAACAAAATTAAAATAAAGATCAAATCCCACTATTCCTCGTTGGGGCGTAGTGGAAGGGCCCCCATTGTCCTCTCTCTCTCTCCTTTGGTTACTATATTTGAAGTACCAAAGGTACTCATTGATAAATGACTTAAATTGAACAATTTTTGTATATAATTCCCTACCTTTTAATAAAGCTCCTATTACCAAGCAGTAGGAATTATTGAATTGTAAAAATATCTTTAATATTTTTCTGAATCTAAAAAGGAACAGTCAACTGTTAATTTTCTTACCTTATACCTCTCAAAAAGTAAGATTTAATAATCTCTTTTTGGTCTCATAATTTCCATTTCCCACGAGATAGGACAAAATACCAACTAATAATATATAAATACTTTTATGAAATACTTATACAATCGGTGTTATATTTTCCTTGTTGAAATTGCAATATAATTTATTAGTCTTTCGACAACGAACTTTCTTATCCTACAATAAACACAAATCGTACAAGTTTGTATATAAAGCAAAATCTAGTATAAATAAATAATTCTTAAATATGAAACAAACTATTTAAAACTGCTTTGAATCTCTTCCAACGTCTTATTTTTAGTTTCTGGTAAAATTACATACAAAATAAGGCAACAAAATAAAGTTATACTCCCGTAAAGTGCAAATGTACAAGACGTACCATAATCCTGCAGTAATTGTGGACTCGTTTTAACAACCACAAAAAATGCAAGAAAATTAATAGCAGTAGAAATTCCACCACCAAGGCCTTTATTTTGTGGTGGCAATAGTTCCCCACTAAGAGACCAAGGCAAAGGAACAATGCCAATTGAGATAAATATAATGTAACTAATAAGGAAACCAAAAGGCACCGTGGCAATTGTTGAATTTTCAGGATATATTGTTGATAGGAATGCGAATGTTGCAAGTAGATATAACGATAAAATCGTACCGATAGCACTTACGAACGTCAAGGCACGTGTTTTATATCGTTGAGTGAGCACACATGCAATTATCGACATAAATGCACGAATAGCATCGTAAATAATCATAGCGGCGTATTTATTTAACGTTGGGGCGGTTTGCTGCATAATTGACACGGCGTAAAAACCTACGACATTATTACCAGAAAATTGCGCTGTTATAAAAAATATATTCATAATCATCACAGGTTTTATAAAGCCCTTCTTCAGGAACTGCTTATAGTTTCGTTGAGTGTTCGTGGGGAGTTGAATTGAAGTAGAATTTACATCAATATCGGTAGAACTCCAAACTTCATTTGTATTAATGTCAAGTCGCTTGATATCACCGGTATACCATTCGTACGCAGCTTGTGCCTCACGGAATTTACCTTTGCTTATTAACCAAATATGTGAGTCATGCACGGGAATTATTAATAATAACTGTAGAATAGTAGGGAAACACATTATAAGTGCACAAGTCTGCCATGCGAGAAATGTGCCTAAGATGTGCATAATAAGCACACCGGTAGCTATACCAAGACAAATTCCTGCCAGGAAGATACCACGATATTTCGGGCTTGATACTTCACCGATGAAGCAGCTCCCAACGATGCCTTGGTAGCCGACACAAAAACCCGTGATTGTTCGTCCGACAACAAGACATTCGATTGTTTTGCTCACATAAATCACAGCCCAGCCGATTAGATAGATTATGCCACTATAGCGAAGTGTTCTTTTCCGTCCAAAGTATTCCATTGACCAACCGCTTAATACACATCCAAGCACCATTGTTAGAGGTGCTGCTGAAGCTAGATATTATTCAAAATATTAAATCAGTGTATTTCTTAAATATATGATCTTAACATGCATAAAAATACATCGAATTACCGATCCATGACTGTTGATTAGTTGTGAGTATAATTTTACTATTTTTTTCTTCTAATTGTGGTAACAAAATAGCTGAATATCCAGATACACCTCCTCCGCAAATATTTAAAAGTGAACATACAAGGAATACCATTAACTAAAAACAGGAAAACATCTTTAAAAAATAAATGTAATAAATGTAAAAATAAATAAATGTGGAATTAATATTTACCTGTCGTATAAAAATATTTTTGTTTTGGCTACTTTCATTTTCAACTTGTTCCTTATAAAATGTAGTTGTGAAAGCAGTATTTTCCGTGGAGGCATCTTCCAAATGTTCAACGTATTGTTTTCCGCACTTACTCATACTGAATGACACATATATTGGAAATATTTGTGTCATATATGATATGATTGTCATGAAGTGACGATATCAACGAGATAACTTGAAATCTGTTGCTTACTACTTTGTAAAAAGGACATTTTCGGTTGTATTAAAAAAATGTTATATCACTGAAAATTATGACAAAGCGGTATTTTTATTTCAGCATAAATAAATTCTGGTGGTCCTGACCACACATTAGCATGTATTGGATATTGTATTTCTTCAAGGTTTTTTCCACTGTCTATTCTCTCAATTTCAACTCTGCAAATCTTTCAAACCTACACATCTATTACCAATCTTTGCATGCATTCCAAGCGCAGGTATATATCTTCTCTTCGACCCTTGCGCTCTTTCTCTGTCTTACTTATACTATCGCTCTTTCTTTGATGCATCCCCGAGGTCTTTATAATTCTTTACCTCGGGGAGTTAGTTTTCTGCTGCCACACGCACAACATCGCTGTTCCCTTCGTCTTCCCATTATACTAATACAATTGCATCATTAATCGCAATCAACGGCACACCGTACCCCACAAAATAAAATCAAACATTTTGTGAATTTTCAGTATTTATATTGTACTTAATTGCTAAGAAAGTATTTTTAAGGATAATGAAAATATGCAAAGTATTTATATTACAAAATACTTGAATTTTCGAAACTAACTTCCTTCACGGTTTCTATTAGCCAGCTTGTATTAAAAGAAGATAGGTTGTTTCTTCGAGTAGCTTCCATTCGGCAGATAAGGATCGTCAGGCGTAGAAGCATGAAGCGAAATTCGGCAGAGTGACTTCCCTCTGACTTAAGGCAGTAATCAAACAGCTGATTCGTTTGATAGTTTTACATTAATAGGCATCCCAAAAATCAGAGCTTAATTGTTCAGTTGGCTACCTATTCATATGGGTGAATATTTTAATTTTAGCCTGAAATAAGTGACAAGATAATAAATACGAAAATTTACAACTTTTACTATTTAAACTGTACGTTAATAATCAATAAAATGATAAATACTTATAATTTATTACATCTAAGCGCATTTCTAATCTGTTTCGAATAACATGAATCGAATATGTCGGCGATACGCAGTGGGGCCAAGGTATAGGGTTGCCTTGACAACACAAACAAATCGTTCATGATCACAACCCTCCGCCGAAGATGACAATATAAATGTGCGTGTGCCTGACATTTTATTTTATTTGATTTCTAATGATTTAACATTCACTGTGATGGGACGCGACGGGACTAGTGTAGTATTCTCATTTGAGCAAATCTGAATCCTCCTTCAGTTCAATCAACCCTACAGTCAATTACGCGATACGCGACATTTCGGCGGTGGCAAATCGAAGGTGTGTGTATATGCCAGTGCGATGAATGTGACTTATACAATAGCATTGTTGTGTGCGAATGTGGTTAATTATTTACCGAACAACCATTAAACATTTGGATCAAGGATGTGTTAATCAGCATCAGCCACGTTGAGTTGAGCATCAGCACCCTGTGTGACGTACCACATACTTTTACAATTTTCTATACGTATCCTGTGCAAAAGTGAACTAAAAAATGCAGAATATTTACTAGTTCTTTCTACAATATTTGGTACATACTTGGTGCGTCTGTATTCGTTTCCCGCGTGTGTTTTGTACTGAAAGCTGAACCAAATTGTGCAATCGACATGTCGAAGGATAAAATGTCCGAGATTGACGAGCATATCTCGAAACGCTTCGATATCCACAAACGCCTTGGTAAGGGCGCGTACGGAATCGTCTGGAAGGCGGTTGACAAAAAAACGAAGGAGATTGTTGCGGTAAAGAAAATTTTTGACGCTTTCCGCAATCAGACGGATGCGCAGCGTACCTTCAGAGAAATCATGATACTGCAATCATTTAAATCTCATCCGAATATTATTAAATTGCATAGTATTCACAGGTATTAAAAGGGCACTATGAAAAGATGAATATATTAATAAATATCTAATATTTTAGAGCGATAAACAACAGAGATATATATTTAGGTTTTGAATATATGGAAACGGATCTGCATAATGTGATAAAACGTGGTAATGTTCTCAAAGATGTCCATAAAAGATATATAATGTATCAACTACTAAAAGCAACGAAGTACATTCATTCAGGGAATGTGATACATCGTGATCAGAAACCGAGCAATATACTTCTAGATACTTTGTGTCGTTGTAAAATTGCCGATTTTGGTTTGGCGCGATCAATGACACAGTGCAGTGATGGAAGCCCGGGGGATACGGATCCTACCCTGACGGATTATGTAGCAACAAGATGGTATCGAGCTCCTGAGATTCTTATTGCTAATCGCCATTATACCAAAGGGATAGACATGTGGAGTTTAGGTTGCATTATCGGTGAGATGATTGCTGGGAAACCCATATTTCCAGGAAGCAGTACCGTGAATCAAATTGAACGTATCATGGCAACCATACCAACCCCATCTAATGAAGACATTAACGCTATTTGCGTATCTGGTGTAGGTGCATCGATGGTTAAAAATGCTTGTTCTGCCAATCGAATCTCATTTCGATCTCTATTGGGACCTGAAGTACCGTCAGATGCATCTGATTTAATTAACAGGCTGCTGGTATTCAGCCCCTCTCGTCGCCTAACTGCAGATCAAGCATTAAAACATCCCTACGTTGCAAAATTTCGTGATCCCCAACAAGAGATCATAATGCAAAATGATGTTGTGATCCCTTTCAGCGATGATATCCGACTATCTGTTGATGATTACCGTAACAAACTCTACGAAATGATGACATCATCATCGTCGTCGGCGAAACTTAAGCCAGTAAAGACCAGCAAGCAGTTGGCCAAGGTAGAGCCGGAATTTAAAGAGCCCAAAGTTCGACCAGGTGTCTATAAATCTGACAAGCAACTGAAGACTCATAAAAGTTATGTATCGCAATCTGAGCCGAAATTAAGACAAGTGTATCGCCCGAGAAATGCAAATACGAATAAATCTGATCCACGCTTGCCACCGAGGGAGCTGAGCAAAAGTTCCAATGGGTGGAAACACGAAATTTCAAAGAAGTGCAGTAATAAGGTAGCCAGTATGGATCATCTAGATAAGACAGGACCAGCACGTCGACTGAACAGCAATAGTAATGTGTATATGTACAACAATTACAATCCTAGCAATGGGATGATGACACAAAACGCAATGTTGGAACTTCGTTCAGCCGGATTGAGATAGAGTGCGATTGAGCCGTCAAGTACTCAACTGTATTTCGATGTCAAGGATATTTAGTAACTGTTTTAGGTCGGCTTTCATCGACAAATTTTAGACAATGTTTTATACAGAACCAAACAACTTTTGTATTATACATCTGACAATGAGTGTACTTACACACATGGATCACTTTACGATCACACTTTTTATGACATACCTGTATTGGCTGCCTGACAGTATTATGATGTGTGTATTACAATCGATTCGAGCAGTATATTTTTGCACACACGTGTGTTGATGAACCATTTTGCAAATATATTACTATTATAAACTTTAATTGTTAAATTATTCTGTGTTTATATCTACTTAGTCCTCTGCTCTGCTCAAAATCATTTATTATCTCTCATATAAAAGTATTTAAGAATGGGGTATTATATGGGGAAAACATTGGCAGCGGTGGGATTCGAACCCACGCCTCCGAAGAGACTGGTGCCTTAAACCAGCGCCTTAGACCGCTCGGCCACGCTACCACACATTTAGGTAGCAATGCAATTATATTTACTTATTTTATTAAAACTTGATAACACGTTTAAATCAAGAACATAAATTTAGTTAAAATGATTTAAATTATTATTGCTTCAAAACAAGACAACTAGTTTCTAAGACATTTTTATTTCTTTAAATTCTTTGTCCAAAAACAACGACGTGGGCTCGTCCGGGATTTGAACCCGGGACCTCTCGCACCCTAAGCGAAAATCATACCCCTAGACCAACGAGCCACCTGCTACCTGGCGAATGTTTTAGTAATATTGCTTTTTTTTTCAATCTGAAATAGCAGGAATTGATCCCAATTTGTTAGGGTCCAAACGAAACTTGCTTTATCTGCGAAAATTTCGCAGATAAAGCATTGATACATCCCTACGTTGCAAAATTACAAGATCATTAAGAAGAGAACTTAATGTAAAATGGAACTGAAGCCAATAAGACTAGTAGCATTTGATGAATGTTGAGCCGGCACATGAATAGCGCAAAGTTCCATTAGGAGTCTACAAATCTGATTAGCAATTGAAAACTCATAAAACTTATTTATCAAAATCTGAACTGAACAAGAATATCGACTGAGAAATGCAAATGCGAACTAATCGGATCCACGATTGCGACCGAGAGAGATAGAGAGACAGAGCTGAGAAAATGCGGTGGAAACACGAAATTTCTTCATGCGCCTTCTCCGTTTTGAGCTCTTGCTTGAAACTTGGTACAAAACCAGTTTTTTTTCACATCAACACCTTGTCGGACCCCATGCGTTGGTCGGCTACGAGAACGACTGACTGCTTTGCAGTTGTGCGGCACCATGTCGGGCAAATATTAGAAATATACTTCGAAATCAAGCCTATGAATGGTTCTCTACCTAACATGCTCAAAGTCATATATATGTAATATAAAAAAAACATTTTTACAGATGGAGATATTAAACGCAGAAAAGCTTTGGCAGCGGTGGGATTCGAACCCACGCCCCCGAAGAGACTGGTGCCTTAAACCAGCGCCTTAGACCGCTCGGCCACGCTACCGTATTCCTTTTACCGGCAGGCTCAAAATTTTTCGAATCACTATTCATTAGGATAGATTTATAAATAATACTATAATTATTTACATTGTAAACTACCTCAACAGGAAATATGTTCCACTTATCTATTTTTTCAGTAAACAATTGATTATGTCAGTATCGATACAAGTATTTTAACAAGCTGGAATACCGATCAATATTTCACGTCCTACATGCTGTATTACTGTATATCTATAATTACGCATCGGGAAGACTACAGAATCCGCGCAGTCTAGCAGCTAGACACCCCCAACATTAGCCGTCTGTTATTCATGAAGTGTGTGCCTTCTAGAGTCCTTTCTTGAAGTTCATTGAAAATATATATACCAAGTAAGTGTTCAAATTGTTTACACTGCAGCTTTTCATAATATGTCAAAGATCAGTAGTATCACATTCTTTATAATCAAAACAGTGATAGTAAGCTTTCAATGTAATTATTACGTTGTACACTTTAGCTATATGCAGCCATAAGTACATATTCTCCGTATTGATTAGATTTTCAAGCTAATCCTACTAGGGAGCAAATATATCATCCTCCTAATACAAATAAACTGTTACAATGTATTTGATTCAATTTAAAGTATAATGGCAAATGAGCACACAAAAATCGTTACAAATGGAATCAACCAAATGGTTACCAAACTGTATCCAGAAATTACGTCCCCAACGGAAAATTGGATCTTCTCCCCATTAAGTTTGCATACTATTCTATCCCTAGTCTACCAGGGCAGTTCTGGATCTACAGAGGAAGCATTTAAGAAGGCACTAAAGTTATCAGATAAACAACAAATATCCTTAGGATATGAATCAATATTAACCGATTTGAATAACGTAACCGACATAACTCTAGAAATTGCAAATCGAGTCTACATAAAAAAAGGCTACAAGATGAAATCAACATTTTTAGATGCTGCTATGAAACACTATTTAGCAGGAGCAGAAAGCATTGACTTTGCGAAGAAATCATCCGCCAGTATTATGAACAGATGGGTAGAAGAGAAAACGAAAAATAAAATTCACGATTTAATCCAACAGGAACAACTTGATACGCTTACACGTATGGTGTTGATCAATGCTGTTTATTTTAAAGGTGATTGGAGTGTGCCTTTTGATAAAGAATATACTCGTCCAGATAAATTCTACATCTCTGAAACAGAGACAGTCCCATGTGATATGATGTTTCGTTATGGAAAATTTCCTTATAAGGATGATTCGGGATTAGGGGCACAAATTATACAATTGAGTTATAAAAATCCTGCATTTTGTATGCTGATTGTACTTCCACATTCTAAAACTGGGCTTGGTAAGGTCGAGAAAAAGATAGTTTCTATGGATTTGGATAAATTAACAAAGAACATGAAAGAAGTAGAGGTGGATTTGTATTTGCCTAAGTTTAGAATTGAATCTACGATCGAGTTGAAAGATCCATTGACAAAGGTAATTTACAAATAGTTGCCAAGCAAAATGAAGCAAAATTAAATATTAAATGTTTTGATTTTAGATAGGTCTAGGGGAAGCTTTTAGCGATAAAGCAAATTTTACAGAGCTTTTAGAGTCTACTGAATCTTTGCAAATAAGTAAAGTGGTCCAAAAAGCATTTATTGAAGTAAATGAGGAGGGAGCTGAGGCAGCTGCTGCAACTGGTATGTACTTTTCAATAATATGAAATAATATCACTAACTATTCATTAATAACAATTAATGCTTCCGAATTTTTAATTATACTCCTTGTATTTCTGTTTGAATCATTTATTTTGTAGTAATCTATTTATACATGTTTATCAGGTATGGTAATGCGACTTAAATGCAAGGGAAAGCAACCAAAGAAGTTTATTTTTCGTGCTCAGCATCCCTTCGTGTACTACTTACTAAATTTTTCTAAACCCGGCGTTAAAATAACACTATTTCGAGGCAAATTACTAAATTTTCTAGTATGAATTAAAGATGTATTACAAATACTTTCATTTCAAATATGCAGCATTATATTGTTGAATTTGATATAACTATATTCTCCCAAGAAATGTCTTGTTGTACCTGAATGTATTTGCAATGTTGTTCATGTATTTGTATTTCCTAGTATATATTCCTTCAAACAAATAAAACATATTCTTTAATTAGGTTATAAGGAATTTACGCTTTATTATATTAATCTCGGGACGTTTCGACAAATATTTTGTGGCCCGTAAAATCGATTTTAATAATTTACTAACGTCTTAAGTTGATTTGCAAAATATGATACTATTGTTTAAATATATTTTTAGAATTACAGATTTACATCGAAATGGCGGTTATGTGTTCAACGTTTCGTGTTAACCATCCATATATATTCTATACCCTTGGATTAAATCAAATTTTGTTTGTAGGAAATATGTATAAGGTATCATGACCACTGTTATTAAATGTTGCTTTATGTTGTACAATAAATAATTCAGCCATTCTTTATTACACACGTTATAATACGTTATTGTAATAATTTAAGCATCAGGTGAATGGATGAGAAAATTTTTATATTTCAGGTTTTGCGTTCTGTCCTCCTATGGCGGCGCCACCACCAATGAAAATAGAAATGCGGGCAGATCATCCTTTCGTTTATTACATAACTTGGAATGGTGTTATTGTGATATTTAGTGGTAGACAAAGTATTTGTAATTAAAAAATATCATACTTGATTATGGAAACACAAAACTTGCTCATGGACAAACAATAAATTAAAGTTTAGAATATTAGTTAATAATTAATGCTAAGTTATATTATTGTTATATTGTTATATGTTATACTGGCACATTTGGTATATCAGCAAACACAGTGAAATATAGGAAACAATTTAATACTGAGTCTAAGTTGGTTTTTAGCAGATGATTAAAACACTTTGGCAGCTAGGAATGGAACTAGGAATGGAATTTGAATTGCTTGAAGAATAGGCTAGGAACAGGAACTGAGAAGGAGGCACGGCTCTGAGAGTGAATGTGTGGGAACTGGGAATGGGTGAATGAGTGGAATTAGAATTGGAATTTGAACTTGCCCAGGAGTAGGATAGACCAAAGGAATGAAAATGAAGCAAGAGTTGCGACAGAGATGAGGAATACAAAAATCTTGGCGGTCGAAATCGAACGCACTCCTACGAAATAGCTGGTGCCTTAAATCACCGCCTTAGACCGCTCCGCCACTTTCTTATCATTGCGATAACCTATCCTATAAATTTTACATTGACATACATATCTAGACTAATTATAAGTCCTCTTCCAAATAAATTATATTTCAAAACAGAGTAACGAGTCACCGATTGAAATATTCACAATTAAAGTACCTAGGAAGGGATCATTCAACTGTGGTCATAGCTTTCGCTATGATGATGATCGCTATGATGGCGCTTTAGAGAAACACATGGCTGATGAAAGGAATGAGAACTGGGGCTGAGCGTACGAGTTGCAAAAGAGTTGGGATTTGAGCTTGTTCAGGAGTAAGCTAGAGTGACGCACTGAGAATGAAGCAGGTGTTTAGGTCAAGGATGAGGAATACAAAAGCATTGGCAGCGGTGTGATTCGAAGCCACGCCTCCGAAGAGACTGGCGCCTTAAACCAGCGCCTTAGACCGCTCGGCCACGCTACCACATATTTATTGGGTTTAATTGATTTCAATTATTTCAATTGATAACACGTTTAATGTTTTAAACGTATAATTTGAGTATAATCATATTTAAATTTTTATTGTATCAAAATAGAACCTGATAACATATTCGTAAGGTTTTCTTTAAATTCTTGACTCAAGAAAACAGAAGCGGGCTCGTCCGGGATTTGAACCCGGGACCTCTCGCACCCTAAGCGAAAATCATACCCCTAGACCAACGAGCCGCCTGTAGAACTTTGAATGTAGCAATATTGCAAATTGTTAAAGAATAATCTGGTCAGGAACAGCAGGAATTAGTTCTAAATTATGTCAGGCTCCAAAGGTTCATCAAAAAAGTCCCCATAAATTATTATATTATCTTCTGATGAAATGTCACGTGATTTTTAGAATATCAGGATTTGTATTCTGCTCTATAATACCAGCGCCTCCACCAATTAATATAGAACTATATACAGGTCATATTTTTTGTTTACATAATATTGAATGAGGTAATTGTGATATTTAGTGATAGACGAACTATTCGCATACTGAAAATTGTAAATAAGAAAACTTGATTATGGACAAAAATAAATTAAAGTTGGAAATATTAATGAATAATTAATGCGTTGTTATATTAGCAGTATATATTAGAAGATTTTGTTCATCGGCAAAAAAATTGAAATATGGGAATCAATTTTATGGTACGTCTAAATTGGTTTCAAGCAATGATTAAAATGCTCTGGCAGCGGTGGGATTCGAACCCACGCCTCCGAAGAGACTGGTGCCTTAAACCAGCGCCTTAGACCGCTCGGCCAC
>WSZQ02070565.1:0-23115 GCA_019419845.2 Weissflogia rhopalogaster
GTTGAATGTTGAGTTTGTTGTGTGTAGAGTGGAGGGTATAGAGTTGTGTAGAACGTTTTGTTGTATATGTGGGTGAATGTGTTTGTGACATGTGTGTATGTGTGTGAATAATTCACACACAAAGAGGTGCTCGCCTCGAGGACTCGAACCTCGTCCGCAGGCGTGATACGCCGTAGTGCCACCCACAAAGTTACCCAGGCGGGCTACCATATTCTATATAAACATATATAAATAAAGTTTTCTATGAAATAAAATATACATCGCAACATGAGTACTAAATATCAAGCAATGAGAAAATGTTCCAATACAAAAATTTAGCAACATACACTCAAGTAATACTTAAGCTAGTTAAGTAATTGCTACTTCCAATAGGAATTCGATCAATGCTTGATCGGCGCCATGAAAAGTTGCGTGTCCGATTTTTTTGATTCGACGGCGCGGCGTGACGCTTCGTTTACATTGCAGATGATAGATTAATTGCGTATTGTTACGCGCTGCAATGAAACCGCAGATAATTGCGATGCGCACATCCTAGCAGTGTATACAATGTATAATAGAGTGGATCGCGCCTTGGTCTATTACTGAGTATTGCACCGCATCCCTCGCAACAAGTGCATTTGTATATCATTTATGCGGACGCGCGTATTTTTCAGACAGAGATAATGCTACTTTCGCGCCCCTCGAAAACGGTGCAATAATTTATTCGCGTTTTCGCGCTGCATATTCATAGTTTGCCCTAAAAGGCGTAAAACTATGAGGACTTGCTTGCTGGCCAGGTAATTACATCGATTTTTTCTGGACAATGCGGTGTTTGACCGCATTAATATGGGAAAATATTTGTAGGCAAATGCAAGTTATTGAGAAAGTGCACATGGAAAATTAAGAAAATTGATTTTGAGAGTTTATTCCTATTAATATTGCATAAATATGTTGAAGATCATAAAGAATAATAAAGATTTTATATTTACCAAATAATTTCATGACAATGAGTGGTACAGGGTTGAAAATTAAGGAAAATCACACAAAGATCATAATAATATGACATATTGATGTAAAAATCTACCATATTTCGTATATAAATATATACTTATCCTATGGCGTATTTAAGAAAAATAAATTAAAATTTAGCTCGTAATGTATACTGTCGCCAGATCCCTCCCCCTCCCCGGGATACTACGGTGTGTAGCGTATACAATCACCGGGTATAATCGCCAATAAAGCGTAAGTAATTCAATTACGCGCTGTTGGTACACGAAGTTGTGTGTTTGTGATTAATCACGAACGCACCGGAACGCGTTTTTTGCTTACGGAGGGGAGGGGGTGGTTGTAATGTGAACATGTTAGTCTACTTGCTCCTTCTCGTGTGAACATGTTCATAGCATCCAATTGTAGCACATGTTGTCGAGCTAGTTACTGAAACGTGCGTTTTTTACGCATCCGCAGATGCGTCACAAATAGGTCCCGGAGTGCTGCGTTCATCACGTTAGCGCAATGAGCAGCAGGCCGAGCAGTGGTGCGCGGCCATCGTCCGGAGGCGGCGGTGGCGCGCATCGGCGTGCCGAATCCGGCGGCCATCGGCGGCACGGTTCATCCGGCTCGTCCACCCACAATCGCTCCGAGTCCGGCCAAAGTATCGAATCTGCTGACTACCACCACCATACGCACCACACGTCGACGGCGGCACGCGAAAGGAAACACGGGCACCATCGCTCCAAGTCCGGTGGCGTCCACGAACGTGAGCGCACCGAGAGTACCTCTTCACAATGTAAGAATTACCACTATAAATCATTGATGCTTCAAGGAATTTATCTGTATGTTCTTACCATCTAGTATCCAACCGGCTAGAGTTTCGTTCCCAGATGCTTGGTGGTAGTGGAAACGATGCTCACCCGCTACGTCCCACCAGCCTCTACCCACTCAAGAACAACGATGGTGTGATCCTGGGTCCCGAGGCCTTGCAGCCGGAGCGCGAGCCGCTCTGTTTCGACGTGAATCTCGTTGGTGCCCCACCGGAGGTCGAGCAACTCGTGCAGAACATCAAGCAGGTCGCTGAACAGTTCTTGTACCATTGGAAAACGTTTCCGATAAGTATGTACACTTTTCCAACACTTCAAGATCCAAGTCCGATTTCATGACTATACCCGTTGATTTCCAGTTCTTCCTAGTCCAGTCGCACAAATGGATTCGTTTCCCACATCGAACATCACTTCGGAGGGCTCGCTGGGTCGTTCTAAGTGCAAATACCACCTCAGGGACTTATTCGTGACTCCGTCCTTCGACGAGCTGGATGCCGTCGCCGTGGATAGCAAGGGCGAAACGCGTAAACTCACCGGCAAGCAGCTGGAATACATCCGCGAGAGAGGGTAAGATACCTTACTTCGGCGTGTAAGGTTCTGAACCTCCTGCTAAGAAAGCATCAAACGGATGACACATGATTTTAACAAATTTGCTCGAGGTTTGGGACCTAACTGTATATCGCATTAAAGAAACTTAAAGAATTCTCTGAAATGTATAAAGCCTGCATAAGGATAAGTACGGCAAGCCCAAGCGGCTCAACTATCAGCAACTTGATTCAATCAGACGCAAAGGGTATGTTACTGGTGTCTGTGTTTTGATTGGTTTCGTTTGCCACACATTGGTCACGCAAATATTGTGTTTGATTTTCTGATGTTAACATTTCCTTTGCTGGTCTGTGGGATGGGTTAAAATGTTGCCGATTTCCAGGGAGTTTGAAGTGGAGTCGTTGAACTTTCCCGGACAACAGCATCGTTGGAAACTTTCACAGCTCCTACAGAAAGGGACAGAACGCAGTAAAGAGTCTCTCTTAAATGACATGGCACTGGCATTACGGTTTCTATTCGTTACTGCAAAGAATCGTATGGTGTCACATTTTTTCTCCGTCTCGGAGGCATTTCGTTCCTTATTGGACGGCCTGCTGCGAATTCTGGATATTCTCGTCGGCATACCCAGCTTGCAGGCGCACAACTTAGACGCGAAAATACGCGAGGAACGCAGTAAATACTTGGTAGCAGAATTAGTATGTCGGGTAAGTAGGTGTATTTTAAGGGGGAATCGAACTTGTAGACTGAAGTGGTTTCAATCGGATTATTTCAGTCTGAAAATGAAGACTCCTTGGAAATGCTTTGCCTGTACGTACGTAAACAACTACGACGAGCCGCTACTGAGAAATTTGAGGTGGCTCGTGAGTGCTCTCAATCACCAGTGTCGCTCCCTTATCGTTTCCTGACACCCGCCGGCGCCGAACTCGATCTACGCCTGTGGGACCGTAATTTAATGCGGGCGGCATTGCCTACAGTAATTGGCATCCTCGAACGGGAGACACGGGGTTGGTTCCTGCATTTTCGAGAGCGTCTCATCGCCGAGCTTCGCGCGCAAAAGATGCCCGATGAGGACATCGAGCGCGAGGTGAACGAAGCGGTTATGAAGGAGTACCTACAGCGCGTCTATAATGCCATCCTGTCGAATGCCGATATTGGGGCATTAGGCGAAGGCATCGCGGCGCTACTCGTCGAGCAGGCGCAAAGCGTGGTACGGATGCATCGCGCCGTTGAGGCTGTACAACGTCGTCTGGCGAAAAGTCAGGCGGCTGTGCGTGCACGTCTCTGTGGGGACCACCCGGTGCTCAGTCGCATCGGTCCATGGTTGCGAGCACGTCTAGCCGCCGCCGAGCTGAAATTCAGCCTCGAACACCAGTGGAGTGCGCACGAGGAAGCACTAGCGCTATGCGCCCAACCGAAACTCGCTCAAACCATCTACTTCCTTAATCGGGATTTGGCATTTATGAAGGAGCGCGAACCGGCGTTGCTACGCGAATTACGCAAGGTAAAAACACCGACGCGCGCTTTCCTCTGGCCCACGCAGATCTGGCTTCCACTGAACTGGATCATACGCCGGAACTTCCAGGGCCAAAGCGAGGTCGTCCCAACAGTATTGTCCCGGCAAGCTACTAGCATCACCACACCTCGATCTGACCCCAGCCAACCCGTCTTTCTCGTGGAGAAGGAGATTGTTCGCACGACAACCACCCGATGGCCCATGTGGCGGGCCTTCAATTACTTCCATCGCACTTGGTGTTGGACGTGGAACGCGATGTTTTTCTTTGGGATACTGATACCCTGGTGTAGTCCTGTCGGACTTCGCGCCTTATTCCTATTGGAACCATTCATGCCCGACCTGGAGCTGTCTCAAGTAAATGGGACCCTCTTCCCGCGGAAGAGTAGCCTCACCTCAACGCTCTGTTCCAGATTAGTCAGTCTCTGGCGACACATTTCCAAGTCTCGCACTCATTTTGAAACTAAACCAGACACCGGATTCATTGGTAAAGGTTTAACCCGCCATACCAACCGAGTTTGGAACTATTTCATTAAAGGGCTGTTTGGAACCATCGGACTTGTATTTGTCTTTCCACTTCTCTCCTTAATAGTCATCTTGGGATGTTTCTTTATTGCGGCGACGGCAGTCCTATGGATGCCGATTCTGACCTTAGGTGTTCAGATTACCAATGGTCTGATTTATGATCTGGATAGTCCTGAACCACAGCGAAATCGTATTTTTGTTCTTCTGGAGGCTCTCATATGGAACATTCTCATTCAGGGATGCATTCAGCCACTGTTAGCGATCTTTGTTGCTGTCATCATCTGCCCGCTGGTCTCGTTGATTATTCTAGCAGGTGGGGTAACGCGGTACTGGTTCCGACTGTTGTGGGACGCTGCCATCTTTCATGGACTGATCAAGAAGCGAGGACGGATACCAGCAAGTGATAGTTTCGTTGTGAGACGAATAGCCGGACCGGGTTTAGCCTCCGATTACTACTTTCAAATTTCGCCTGAACAGGCACTGGCCGCATTCGAGGCAAAAATGGAGTTGGACGAACTGTCTGCCTACCAGGCGGTGATGGAGAGTCGAATAGTGCAGCCTCAGAAAGACTTCGCTCATTTTGTTGAGGCGTGCTTTGGTAGCTTCTCGACGCAGCTGGCGAAGAACGGACCTTACAAGACGTTAGAGAAGGAAGGGCATGATTTGATTGCAATGCTGCATGAAAAATTGGAACGTCGGCGGCGTGATTTACAGACGGGGCTGAATGCCAGCATTAAAGCCAAGATAAAGTTGGCTACAAACGAGTTGAAGATTGCCATTCAGCAAGGAGCGTTAATGTTGGAACGTTTTTATCCGACTCACATCCTGCCAAAATTGTGCTGTAGTGAAGAGCAATTCTGGGAGGACCATGCGCTCTCCGCTGGTGATTGGGCCGGATTGGCGAGTTTACTCTACACAGAGTTATTCAGTTTGGATATTCTTACACCACTGGATCATACAGATACATCATTTCGATTGGACCCACATCCGAATGCGGATATCAGTCGCTATACAGAGATGGTCCACAGTGCGCAGTTAGGTGCCGGGGGACCGGACCTTCTTGGCAATGTCTACATGCCGAGGGGGAACATACAGGTTCATTCCCCATACCTAGAAGTATCTGCATTTAATCCTCGTAGTAAGCTAACTGCGACTGCGAAGAAGGTTGAGAAACGCATGTAAGTATCAACTTCTATCTGATGGTAATCGCATTTCGTTTTATATTTCCCGAATGTTCTGGAAACCTCAAATTCTGTTTTTATATTTGTCCTCTTTTTGCCAAGGACCAATACAAGGTCCCCGCAGATTTAGAAAAGAACATAAATCCTAATTTTATATATTTAGGGAATCTTCATCGGCATTGAATTCGTTGCGTAGTACACGTACGACCACTCTGCGAATGCCATGGAAGAAAACCACGAAACCCTATTCGCCGGATAAGCTGCTTATACCGCTGCCGGTACCCCATCCCACCCACATTGCCGTAACCATCTACAACCGCGACACCGACAATCCCATACCACTGGAGTCGGAGATTTGCCTCAGTATTCTGCGCAGTATCGAAGAGAGTCATCCGTCACCGGACGATAGTGGTAGGTTCCACAGATGATCAAATTGTACAATTCCAAAGTTACCATCGACTTTCCTTAGCATTCCGATATCGGGACGGCGATGTGGAGACGACCAGCTCCAGCTCCGAGACGGTGGACACACCGAACACAGCGATCGTCAACGCGAACGACTGTGGTGCCTCTGCGGACGGCGTCTACCAATGGACGCTGAGCAACTGGGGCCAGCGCAAGCGCAACAACTCGGGCAGCGTGCGCGTCGACCTCGCCAGCCCCGAGGACGTGACGCTCGACAGCGACAGCACGCGCGTGGTCTTCAACACGTACGGCACGACCGTGTAGGCGTCCGGTGGTCACGACATGAATTTTTGCGTCCAAAAAGCGCTTGCGTTACGCTTGAATCTCCCAAATTTCCTAATCCCAAACATCACCTTCCTCCCACAGGCTCAACAAACGTCCCATACAAAACCTACTGACGATCGTCAATCTGCATTTCAAAAACGAACAAAAATTTGCCATGCCGCGAACAAATCCAAACCAAAGAACGTACATTTTCTTCGTTTCTGTGCCAGATGAAACGAGTGCCGTTTTGAGTTCCTTGTGTTAGCAGTAAGTTTACGCTTTACGCGAACAAAAAAATCACAGCATGACGAGAAAGAAAAAGAGAGAATTGCGGGGATGAACTGCAAATAGTATGGAGGAAATTGGTAAAAAGTTGCTCCCTATTTTTATATTCATTACAAATCTAGGTAAGACGGACACTTAGGACGAAAGGCAACACAAAGGAAAGCACTCTGCGTTCGAACGTTCGTATGAACAAAATGCATTAGCCATACCTAATTATTAATGTAAACTTGCACGTTATCGATAAGCATATACCTATATAGCTCACGTTGTGTGCGGAATATTTCAGAGGAAAAAGAAACATGGACAGAATTGCGAATCGTAGCCCTAGCGCAGTGTGTGTCATTTTACAATATGCAATACGCGAACGATAGCACGCCAAAAATTACAGCACACGCCTACTCCTTCTACTCCCGCATATACATAAATATATTCCGGAACGCGCCACTTCGCTGTATTTTCGCTTGATTGAGAGTGAAACGATGAGGTACGCTAATGTTATGAACTGCATACTTCTAATTAGTTGCGAGTATCTTCGCGCGCAATCGTTACTTGTATAAGAGAAGACTTTTAATGTTTACGTACGCATTCGCGTCGCGATGGTTAAAGGCTGAATGCGCTTGCCTGATAACAGACGTGCATCTATTAAAACTTTCAAATATCTAGCAACACGATGTTGATTAATGCGTTAAATTCGAAGTATTAGGGAGGCACTGGGGTGGTTTTTATTCCGATTGGTATTCAGATGTTTATGGAGGCAATTTCTTTCCCGTGTGGGGACATGAGCAATAAGACAGTGCGTTCCCCTTTGTTACGCAGCTTTGTAGGTGCATCGATATTCATTGCGAGTTCTTAAAGTCGGTTTAAATTTTATTTCCAGAAGGTTACAATTAGTCTGTACACAGTCAGGCACAGACAGTGTGATCAGGGAAAATCTGAACACTGACAAGTGTCCTCTTGAACACACTTTGATGTGTTCATCAGAACACTCTAGCAACTGTGCTTCTGAATTAGTTGACTAGTGTTCATCTGAACACTATCAAGAGTTCAATTGATCACTCTGCGAAGTGTTCATCTGAAAATTCTTCTAATTATTCATTAAGGATATAAAGTGTTCAGACACTCTGTTAAGTGTTTAGGTGCGCTTAATTAACATTTTCGTGAAATTGTCTGAAATGGGAACACCAATTTTAGTACTGATAAAGAACTCAGACCGGAAATATTCGTAAGCCATCACAGAAATATGTGGGGGGGGTGTCTTTGGATGAGATTCACGCCGTGGTCTCTTGCTGACGTTGCGAAACACTTTTATCAGATTCAAAAGCGATACTGATTAATGCGTTATATTCAATTTTTGAGTTGGAGTTGAAGATGTGGTTTTTATTCCGATTGATATTCAGATTTTATGTTGCGCTCTCAGTTTTCCGAAGTTTGGGATTCTGAAATCTCAACACTGACAAGTGTCCATCTGAACACTACGGTGTGTTCATCAGAATACTCTATCAACTGTTCATCTAAACTCTTTGACTAGTGTTCACCTGAATTCTATCAAGAGTTCATCTGAACACTGCGAAGTGTTCGTCTGAATACTCTTCCAAATATTCATTAAGAATACAAAGTGTTCACACACTTTGTTAAGTGTTCCGGTGCGCTTATTTACCGCCTTCGCGAACTTGTCATAAGTGGGAATACCAAACTTAGTATAGATTACGAACGTTTTATCGAATTCAGAAGCTACACGATACAGATTAATGAGTAATATTCGAAGTAATAGATCGAGTCTAAGAAGGGTTTTTATTCAGATTGATATTCAAATTTTTATGTAGCGACCGGTTTTCCGAACTTTCAGCAATATCCCACATATCGACAATTTTCTTTCACACCGATCTGAGACGAAACTGATCTATATAATTCAGAACCGACTTGCTGTTGATTAATGAGAGGTAGATTTTATTCCAATTGATATTCAGATTTCTATGTAGCACGCTGTATCCGAACGTCAGGCGATTTTCCGCCGAGCAGGGACATGAGCAATAAGGCGGTAGGTTCCCATTTCTGGTATTACTACGCAGTTGCCGTTGTAAAGGCATTTTAATTGATATTTATTGCGAGTTCTTAAATTTGGTTCAACGCTCAGAATAAGTCTGATCAGAGAACATCAGAATACTCTGTCAAGTGTTCAGGTGCGTACGCTCTTGCAAACTTGTCTGCAGTGGGAACACCAATCTGAGCAGAATTTCTGACAGGAAATATTCGAGTCCCCACAGAAATATGTGGGTATCTTTGTAAGATAGAGTAGTTCGTATTTTTCGCCTGTTTACATTCACACCGATCTGAGACGAACCCAACCTATCACAACTCAATGCAAACAACGGTCGCACAAATGCCACAGTTATCTTTTTTACCCTGATTGCGTTCAGATGCGATTCACGCAGTGGTCTCGCGTGAACCAACCACACAGCAGTTCTATCTAATTCAGAAGCAATACAAGGGGAGCGGCCACGTGCGCGAAACTAATCGCAAGACTGCTTTCTTACACATTCAGCGCAATATGTTCTGCGAATGCATGCAAGCAGGGAAATCCCACACAAATAATCTACGGCGCAAAACCAAAAAAAACACGAATCTCAATGATTAATCAATTAATACTAATCTAGTGATGTATTTATTATCTACAATTACAATTTGCAAAAAAAAACTTAATACAACTATTATACACTAGAGTAGTGAGCGTAGGCGTACGATCGACAGAAAGATGATAGGAACTAGTTCATATTGCCTTCTGAACAGGTCCTAGGGAATTAGTCCCGCATGATCCGAGTTAGTTCGGATGAAATAAAATGGACCCAAGTATTTCAGAAAATTTTCTCAGGAAGTTTTCTCGCTGTCATGATTTGAACATGTCAGGAGGTGGAACTTCTTTTGACAGTAGTACAGAACTGATTCTACCAAATAATTTCCGGAAATGATATAATTTAAATAACAACCATCAAATGGAAGGTACTAGTTTAAGGAATATAACATGGACGTGTATGAAACCAGTTCCGAATGATACCAAATGAAATAGATCAGCAAATGAACTCTGGTCATAGCATGTACTACAAATAAACTACTGACTCATTATCTGCTCGGCACGAACATCTGCATTGTCCAAATTGCTTGCCAAACAAGACATCGAGAATTGAATCTATCAGATCTAATAAAATAACTCGAGCGTGGACTGAGCAGAGAGTATAATTGCAAGAAACGAGTTAACTCAGAGGAAAAGAGATGGAACCCAGCGTTTCTCCAAACGATACTTACAAATTCTAGTTCCGCCAAATATTTCCCTGAACTGATCTGATTTAAATAACAACCATGAAATGAAAGGGAATACGATATGGACTTCCATGAAACTAGTAACCAAATGAAATTGATCAGGAAAAGGACATGTCATTGTAATTCAGATGAAATGAACTTTTACTCGGGTCGTCGAAGGTACATCAAGTGAACTCTGATCACTGAAGGTACAGCAAATGAACTCTGGTCTTTGAAGGTACATCAAATGAACCCAACATCTGCTCAGCAGGAATGAACTAGTTCTCGTATTGTACGCTCAACGTAATTTGTAATCGCTAAGAAACGCATGCGCGCTGATAATCCTAAGTTATCGTTGGGGGGAATGGGTTTAAGGGTATGAGGGAGCGCCGCTCGTGTTTTCTAGTCAAGTGTGACTGAACCAGTTGATCAACTCGCGTTGTTCGAACATGTTCTCCAATGTAACGCAATGAATTAATCATTTTCCCAATCATCCTGAAAAAATAAAACAAGTCGGCGTACACATGCCCTGTGTTCCTTGAGAGAATTGATGTGTTCAGTAGCACTTTAAACAAACTTACAAAAAAATTACAAACAATTTGCTTCCAACGAAGTATTCTTCCGCATGATTTGTGAACAATGTCATCCACATACCGAACGAGATTAGCTGAGCTAGTAGTTCCGCGATAAACTGTATAACATTTGTTTCGGGGTGGGGGACAATTTTATATGTCGTCTTGCGCAATGCAAATGATTGCAATATACGCAGCTGGCTTCCTTTCGAACTGTAAATATCTCACCACAGAAATATGAAAACAACAAACACACACATTGAGAATGTACGAACTTCGATATTATTCGCATATTTACAATTTATACATTTACAGATATTACGTTTTTGTATGGAATGCGTAGACTAATGACTAATGCTAAACAATTTTCAATAATTTGATAATCTACTGGTCCAGTAGATGTTAATAGAGGAGGACAACAGCTGTGACATCTTAAACGCTACCGCTTTGTGTCTTTAACGTTCGTTTCACATTACTCGTATACAAATTTTCTATTTACATTGCATGTTTAATGTAAAAATGCATCAACATATACGTTTGTAACATCACATCACAGACTAGACGACAAGAAACATTTGTATAAGTCAAGTTGTACGGCGAATCAAGAAAAGTATATAGTGAAACAACCGAGAATAAACAAAAAATACAAATAATAAGAAAAATAAAAATGAAAAAAAAAATGTTAAAGCTACGATATGTAGAGAAAAAAATATGATGAAAAGGAAAGTAAAAAGATACAGAATTTAATTATATATACATAGATTATATATAAACTAAATATGATTTTTGGTATATAAATAAATTATTAATTTAGAAATTATGCCTGCGTGCAGTCTCTGCTAAGAATGTTTTACCAATTTTCTACTCAGTACGCTCATTTCGTTTCTTGTCGTTTTGAAATTTTCGTTTAATCTGACGCCGTCAGGCGGCCACTTACTTCTTTTCTGTAACAGAATTTTACATTTAGTCATACAATGGATTAGTTTGTTATTTTGTTATATTTGTCATAGTGGCCACGCTATGCTATTTTTACTAATGCCTTTGCAAGTTTTTATTGTTTCGAATATAGTTGTTTACTGTAAGGGATTGAGTCGATTTATATGTCACTAACCTGTTGTACTATCCCATGGTTGCCGTTGGCCAGAGCCGAATATGCAGTACCAGATGGCGCATGCGAGATATATGACACCAGCTGCGTAGAAGACGACTTCCCATTGGCTGGGATCGCTCTGTGAAAACGATAATTATGAGAAAAGTCTGAAGGTACCATATTTTGTGGTACCACACTATCAGATTTGTTTTACAATAAGCTACCTTGGATATTTGAGGGTATCATTTCTTCAGGTACCACATTTTCAGATTTACATCGGTTCTGATCTGCCCTGATACAGTAAGTTATTTTTTTCTTGAAGATTTAAGGGTACCTTTCTGGAGATACTTTCATATTTGCATAATACAAGAGGCTAAAAAAAGCTACTTATTTCTAGAATATATGAAGGTACCATTACGATTTCCTATATTGTTTCAGTTTCCTATCGGGAAGTCTGAAGGTAACATTTTTGCTAGGACAATATTTTCTGATTAGCCATATAAGAAGCTATCTAGAATATATGAACATGCCATTTCTACAAAAACTTTCTGATCTGCTTCTGCATTCAACTGGGGGCTTTGTTCTATCTCAACTCCCTAATAACGTAAACTATTTTTGAATATTTGAAGGTACTTCTTCTGGAGGTACCAAGTATACATTCAGATTAACCTTGTACTATTATATATTGGGTATCTAACCACCTCATATAGTAAGTAATGTTTTTTGGATGCCTGTAGGTAGCATCTCTAGAAGTATAGTTCTTTCAGATTCGCTTTTACTACTGTTCTGTTTTGTCTTGAGTATATGTGTAATATGTGGTGATCCCATATTTTCACATTAGCATTACACTAACAAATTTTCTTAAATATATGGATGTACCATTTCTGGAGGTACCATATTTTCACTTTTCTTGATACAATAATCGAGTTATATCTTTATTATAAACATATCCTTTCTGGTGGTACCACATTCTCAGATTATTATTGTAGTCATCAAGGTTCTATTCTTTCTCTAATTCCTGTTTAATAAGCTGTTTTCATATAGAATCTTACCTCATCCTTAACAATAACCTGTACAGCGAGTGGTGCGATGATTGAGAAGATATTCGCAACTCCATTGGTGAAGCCCATCAAGGTACCAGCGTGAATCGGTGAAAGGTCGATATGGTTCACTTGATAGCCACTGTACGTGGCCGCGTTGATTCCAACGGCGACAACGAGCAACGCGATCGCCACGAACGAATCATCTGAACCTGCAGCACCCAGCCCGATCAACGCAGCTGCCGGTCCCATCATGCCTATCACTGTATTCATTTTCCGCGAGAACCCTGTCGTGATGAGGCCCCGATTGATCAGCAAGTCGGAGATGGCACCGAAGAAGAAGCTGAGAATCCACAGCACGAAATAGGGCAGGGCGGAGAGCAAGCCGTTCTATGAGAAATCAAGCGTAGTAAGACTAGAATGAGTGGCCACAGAAGTATTTCGCTCTTTGGATGGTTAACACTCACCTCAGCTATGTCATAGTGAAGAACCTTGTTCATAAACAGTGGAATTTCAGTGAGCAGTGTCCAGAAACCCCAGTTTTGACCACTATGAGCAATGAGAATCGCCCATACTGGAGCTGATGTGAAGATGTCTTTCCATGGAGTTATCTTTAAGCGGGAAGGGACTTAAGTCAATATGCATGTCTTTTTCGTGGAACTTTTTACTAATTTTCACTTTATTGTTATATCATGAGGATACTCCATGATGTGAAACCTACCGTTTCTTTAGAATTATCTTCCCCAAGTGAGGTAATAATGTACTCCTTCTCTGCCTTCGAAATGGATTTAAAGTCATGCACGCTATTTGCTCCCAGGAATATATAGGCAACAGTCCATACGAAGCCCAAGCCACCGAAGACATAGAAAGCACCTGGCCATCCAATACTACTGGCACAGATCCATCCGGTGACGGGCATAGCAATCACAGTACCGAATGGACCACCTGTAAACAAATATAATGCTAACCAAACTACGGATTCGTTATTGATACAATCCTTTCAATGATTCGTCATCTAGCAACCCTCCTTCTTACGCAATCGGGAAGTCAGAAGGTACCATTGTTGGAGGTACCATACATTCAGATTAACATTATAGTATTGGTTGATCTGTCTAAAGTCTCTCATATAGTAAGTAAGTCATGTTTCTTGAATACCTGATGGGACCATTTCTAGTAGTGTCATTCTTTTCGTTTAGCATTTTACAGGATGTCATGTCCTACGTCAAGAATCGGATTCGTAAATATATGAAGAAAAACGATAATTAGGAAGAAAGAAATTAGGAAGTCTGAAGGTACCACTTTTGGTGGTACCATACTTTCAGATTGGCATGCCACTATTGATTGACCTATCTGAAGTCTCTCATATAGCCATATTTCTTGAATACCTGAAGGTACCCTTTATACTAGTACCATCCTTTCACTTTCGCATTGTACTACAGGTGTTCTGTTCTGCCTCAAGTACCCGATTCGTGAATAAATGGAAGAAAAACGTACCATTTTTGGTGGCACCATACTTTCAGCTTATTATAGGTTATTTTAATACTAGAATAAGCTTTTTTTGAATATGTGATAATATCATTTCTAGTGTTCCCATTTATTCAGATTTCTATTGTATTACTAAGTATTCTGTTTTGCCTCAACTCCCTGATACAAAGGTACCATTTTTGGTGGTATCATACTTTTAGGTTAGCATTAAAATGAACTAAATGAAACAATTATAACATTAACAAAACGGTGGATGTGTTATTAGTAGCCTTACTTTAGCCCGCAACCTACCTTCTAGAGTACACCGGTATTCTAGCGGTACCGGGGTGCCGGGGGCCCATATAAAATGGCCCAATACAAATTTACCCATATATGGGTCCCCCTCCGAAAAGAAAGTTGTAGGAACGTACCTGCATAGACGAAGGTGACCAAACGGGTGCGTTCCTCAGGCGGCACCCATTTACTGAGCAAATTATGCACACACGGATAAAAGAAGCCCTGTGAGAAACCTTGGATGACACGACAGATCATCACTCCGTAGGACCCGAGCTCTGCCATCACCGGGATGAGCAACGTGAACAGCGTGCTCACAATCATCGCGGTGATGAGCAACCAACGAGCACCATAGTTTTTCGCCAGCTGACCTGCCCCGATCTGTGGGATTACGTAGCCCCAGAAGAACGAAGACAGAATGATACTCTTGTCCTTCCAATGGTATTCCTGCAAAAATATTCCTGTGATGACTTCCTTCACGTCATGAGTAATTGCTAACTTACGGGAAAACCGGGATTTGATTCGGCATTCGTCATAGCAACAATACCAACTGATAGATTCACTCGTAGACAGTACGCTATGCATACCAGCAAGAAAAGTAGCAGTGCTTGCAAGTGACGTATACCAAATAATGGTCCTGGAACAAAGGATAGCAAAATTGGTCACTTTCCTAACGATGTCAAATGAAGATAATGACGGACTGGAATCCAGGCAAGCGATCTAGATTATGTAGTATGACCCACAAATTATCCCAGGTACGCATTCATGCGTGTACTAGTCGAGCCAGTTCTATGTGCATTCTGTCGATCGTACTTTCATTCTCGACGCAAAAATGCGGTCGAAACATTGTGTAAGACTACCATCAACCTGCTGAACTTGACATTGCCGGCAAATAGTTCTGCAGCGCAGATATTTGACTTTCCATAAAAGGCGTCGTGTATACATATTAATGATTTCGAAAGTTTTGACCATGTTTGAACCATTTCTGATTAGTTTGCACCGAATGCGCGTTCAACCTGTTTCCTCAGACATCAGTATTCAAAAAAACGTGCAATGTAACCGACATTTATTGAGCATTCAACCGAAAACGTATTGTTCCCATGTGCTCAGGACGTGTGATAAGGTCTGATAAGGGAGTGCATGCGCATGTGGCAGCAACAGGCCAACGGCATTCAGATCGCTCACTCCTATCTGAAATTAGCAAGTTGCGAGAAATGAGTGATAAAACATCGAAGCTGTAATCTGGTGTCGTTAGACAGACGAGCTTGGAAAGTTTCGTGCGACAGCAGAGCAGCAGACTTTGACTCGACTGCATCTACGTGCTGAACACTGGTCGCTACTAGTTTCCATAGTTCTGGACTACGTAGCCACAAATTACATTAACAAGAAGGCCACAAATAAAAAGAATTTACTTTGTTATTAAACATTCGAATATTATATCTTATCTCCTATAAATATTGTAGAAGACAATTAAAATGTAGATAAAATATTTGGTCTGTTTGATGTCAGAAGAAAACAAACTGATATATTTTTAATCACAAGTGAATAATTCGTGGTATTATTAAGAAGACAAGACATAAGTGAATATATCAATAAAAAATTAAAAAAAGGAACAAAAAATCATGATATTTGTTTGGTATCTAATAGACTCATTTTATGTACGTGAAATTGTAAAATCACAAAAACTATTCATTTACTAAGTTTGAGAAACCAACTGCCGTCAGATAGCCTTTTAACCCCTATGAGTATATCAGAAAGCACTCAAATTGCGATTTAGGCGTTAATTTAATTAGTATTATATTAAAAGGCGAACCACATTTTCCACGTCGAAAAATACACGTTTAATAGAATGGCGGGGGGATGTGACTATAGTTGTTCATTGCCCTTCATCCATATTACTGTCATATTCATCGTTCTCAGTTCTTTTCATATAGTTTATTGTCTCTTTCACTCCATGCACATAGATGATCATTTATCCATATGCCATTGCGTCCGATCTGCGTTTTGTTTCCTTTGATTTTTGCTTCTTTTGTCATTTCTCTTAGCTTCTTTTGTATTTCTTGTTGCGTTCATGTTAAATCATCGTCTGTATATATCTTCTTGTTCAATTTCTTAAGTTTATGTTTGCTATTCATAATTTATTCAATATTGCTTTTCTTGCTATCGAGCTCAACTACTGCTATATTTCCTGCAATTGTGTTAATCTTATATATCTTAGAAGGTTCTATGTTTATTTCTAACGTGTTGTTGATGCAGTTCTTGACTTCTTCGACGTTCCCCTTGTATTCAAGACCCTTCACAATGAAATTTTCCTCTTGTTCCCTTTATTACAAAGTACTTGCTCTCAAGTATGAAAATTACATAATATTGAAGATTTTTTGGCTCCGGTACCATAACTCAAAACGAATTTTGGATTTAAATTATATTGCATACTTCACAGGCATCGTGTAATTTTTTCAAATTAAAAAACCTTTATTTAAATTCTAAAAATAATGATATCGTCTAGTTTTTTTACGTTTTTACAAAGTTATGAAATTTACTTGAATATGACGCCGAGTATTTCAAAGAAAAAACATAAACTTGCATGTTTATCTACAGTTTAAATGTGCATTTTTCTCATAAACTTTCATCATAAAAATTCGAAAAAATATAAAATAAATACAAAGTATAAAGTTGGATAAACGTTTTATGAGCTATAACTTTGTAAATCATGCAACTGTCGATTTGATATTTTGAGGCAATATTCTTGAATAGTTTAGCTATTGATTGAGACAATTTCCAAAAAATCTATTTTGTTACCCGATAAATGAGGTTCCGCCCTTCAGCATTGTTTGTCTGCAACCAATTCATTGTGGTTTTTTACGTGGTCCAGTCGAAGGTTAGATAGGTTAAGCGTGGTTTAGGTTAGCTCCAGCGAAGGTTAAATTGAAATCGCACATGACGAGCATACATATCGAGCGTGAAATGATCCGCATGTGATTTGAGAATAAATTGACCTGTCACTTTCGCCTTTGTCCAACTTTTTTTTTTCAGCCAGTAGCGGCGCTAATTTGCTTTAATTATGCATGATTGGGCTGAGCTATAATTTGTTGGAAGCGTTTTTCGTGTGCGACTGTGGTGCAAGAAAGAACTTTCAATATTTACATTTGCATTTCTTCACAGTTGATAACCGCGCCCGCGATTACGGATATAATTATATATGTCGATTATTAATAATCTTGAATATTAATATCTATACACGATGTGCTATTTGCTATCGCGGGTTTTGCTACAGTGGAATGAGTTCCATTAAGTTTTTTCTATCATTTTTATACAATCTGCGAAACCAGTTGCGCATGCAAATCGCGTTTTTATGCGCGGCGGGTATCACCTTTTTTCTCTCGTATCGATGTGGTTTTATAGCATTTTTATTTTATAGCATATTTATTTATATATATTTTTTTTCATTTATTCAACAATAAAGTAAAGATTAGAGTTACATTGAATAAAAATGAAGTGTTAAAGGCGAACTTCATCTACCGTGTACAATAACGATGTTTTGAAATAGCCTTAATAAATAGCTCAGCTATTCATGAATATTCTTTCAAAATTTCAAGTCGATAGTGGCAGTATTTGCGAAGTTACGTCTCATAAAGCGCACTTGAAAAAAAATATGAGAACGGTAGAGTGTACTCAGCTGAGCAAGTAAAAAAAAAACGATGCGTTATAAACATTGCATCCATTTTTTAAACTTATATCGTTTTTTTAATGAGAAAAAACACGATGCTTATAAATTATGCATGAATTTGTCCAAAATGTAAAGTGCTTTGACTTATAGTGGCTGAGCAAAAAATCGCGAAAATATAATTTTCGTCGTGGAATATGTGGTTCCCCATTTAAGATGAATCATATTTTCCGTTAACAAAAATATAATTTTTTGGTAATCGTCTTAATCGATTGATAATTATTCATACAAAATTTCAAGTCGGCCGCTGCAGTATTTACAAAGTTTTAGGTCAGAAAGCTCGCTTTAAATATATAGTATTCGTATGTTTGGCCAACTTTATACCAGTTTTTCCGTAATGTCGCTTTTCAACTTTGCGTACATGATTGAGAAAATTCAACTAAACCGATTTGGCTGAATGAAATATCATTATATAGATAATATTTATAATATGACGTTAATTATTTTTGAAAATATATATTTACATTTTTTTCGTATTTTTATGTCGAAAAAAATATATTTTTTTTAAATATTTTTTTGTATTTTTGATCGTCACACTTCGCCATCGGCCAAACTGGATTTACATTTGTATTGCTTTAACGTATTCATATTGACATGTTATTATTGTGATTGTGATGTTGTTGTTGTATGATGTGTATTGGATGTTGTGGGTTGCGTACATTTGCGTTTGTTGATTTGAGTGTGATTTTTTTCAAGAATGGTTGATCTCTTGATGTGTGGCTTTTATAGGTTTCGATAGGTTTTGGCCTTATGTCGAATATTTATGCGAAAAATGCAATTTTAAGTTTTGCTTGAAAAATCTCGACATTATATTCAAGCAAAATTTATAAACTTTACCAAAACGTTTTGGTTTTTCATTTCTGATCAAGATTAAGGATGCTTGAGTGGACACTGTTTAGCAACTCAAAAAACTAGGCGTTATAAACTTTTTCATCCATTTTTTAAACTTAAATATCGAATTCACTTTATTATGCATCCCCACGAAGAATCGAGCCCGGGACCTCATGGACTGTGGTCACCGACCATACCACTACGCCACTTGGCCATTGTTTCTAGTCGTGGAATTGTGGAATGTTAAAGATATCATTTTTGGAAATAGTGTTAATCGATTGCTAAACAATTCAAGAATAATCTTTCAACATTTCAAATCAATAGCTGCAGTATTTACGAAGTTATAGTTCATAAAGCGCACTTTATACCAATTTTCTCGAGACGTCGTTTTTTTTATTTTGCGTACACGATTCAGAAAATTCTACTGAACAGATTTGGCTGAATGGTAGCTAATTTTATAGATAATTAAAGTCTTTAGAATATGACATTTTAAGAGTTTTTTGAAAAAATATATATTTGCATTTTTGTCATATTTTTATGTCGATTTTTGTGTGCTAAAAATGCACTTTAAATTAAATATAGAAACATGCAATTTTAAGTTATTCTTGAAAATACACGACATCATATTCAGGCAAAATTAATAAACTTTGAAAAAACTTTTAGTTTTTTCGTTTCCGATCAAATTTAAGCACGTGAGAGTGTTCGCAGCTGAGCAATTCGAAAAAAAAACAATTTTACTAAATATCCTTCAAAGCATATCTGGAAAAAAAATCATGAAAATCATATATTTTTCGACCAGGTAAATTTCTCCCTTAAATTGTTTTCGACGCATTTGGTACACTTTCACAGTTCTGTTCTATTTAAATCTGGGGAAAATTGTGTTTGAAGTGAGCAATTGAACATGGTGGCATCAATGTTATCATTGATCAAGTGCGCGATAAAACTTCGCCACTGTACCACTTTCTTCTGTCGGCGATCTACGATTTATCGCTGCCACGATATTGGCAAACAATCAACAGGAATGTGGATCATCACCGATCGGCGCATACATATGCTGACGCGCATTGAAAGTGCGGCTACAACGAATCCCATAATGTTTATTGTTGTGATAAGAACACAATCAAATCAATGCGACGCGCACCTTGCTCGTGCATTGCGGCATTTACAATCAAGAAAAATAAAACACACGTTGCCTCCCCGTTAAGCGCTTACATAATTGCAGGTTGACTAATCGTTTTTCGCGTGATTGCCGCAGACAATTTTAAAAGCGGTGCTGCTTTCCAACCAATTACGGAAATCTCATATATCATGTGCTTATTACGAGAACATTATTTCGTTCACGATTTCCGAGTACGCAATTCATAAACAATTTGACGGACAACACTAATTTCAACACAGATTCGGTCTTTCCAGAGGAATAACAACTTATGTAATTATTCGTTGGACTAATAAATGTTGTACTGCGTCAATTTTCATTTCATATGCCAATTAATCATTCTCTTACGATCTATAATTGTTTTTTAATTAATGTTTTTGTTGTGGATAAAAATTTGTCTGCAATCTGAATTTTTATTCTCTAATCTTTTGATTCGAAATTGAGTACTCGAATATAGGCTAACCCAGTTTTAATGCGTTTAATATAAGAGATAACTACTTAGGACAAGGTTAAATAATATCAACAAATAATTGTCTTATTTGTCGCATATTTCTTTCATATATTTTCACATATTTCAGAAATACGTTTGGAAAACAATTCTAGATGAAAAATCCGAGAAAATGCATCGTAGTAAACAACGTCATTTTTTTGATATTGGTAACAGCATTTATTTGTCACAAATGTTGATTTATGCGAACAATTAATTGTCATGCGTTGAAGTATCATGCACTAGTGCATTATTGTTTAATGAGTAATGAGCTATTATAAAATTGAAACACTTTTTGTAAACAACGAAATGTTCTAGATAATTCTAATTTTTGTTCGTTTTTTGCCTTTTTTGTTTAATGTAAGTTCTACAAATAGTAAGTTCAATTATAGAACTTACTGCACTTGAATTGAAAAATGCATAGGAATTACTAATGCTAATAATGAAAGTATTAGTAATGAATATCTACCTTTATTGATGATTTCTTCATCGTCTGTTTTCCCCTCAACGTCGGCCACGATTTGTTTCGCTTTTCCTGTGTCTTGCACCATTTTTGTTTAGAATGTCTGCTTTCCTTGGGTGAAAAAACGTTGACAAATGTCATGCATGAAATATATTCGATTGGGAAAAAAGTCAAATATGACAGTGCATCTTTTCAGCGCGCACAGTGTAAATTCTCGCGTTTTAAAACTTCGCGAACTTTATTTTTTCTTTACGAAAACCGTCACGTGTAAGTTGTGCGCTTTCTTGCAGTACCACTGGCAAAAAAATAAAAACGAAACACCGTCAACACACGTCGTGTTTGTTTATTTATGCAAATTGCACCTGCAAAGCGGCAATGCAAGGCTTTCCTGTGACGGCCGCCACCGACGTGCTGCTGATATTTGGCGAGCTGATTTCGTTGACGAGCGCGACATTCACGATCGCGCGGGTGCGTGTGCGGGACTGTCGCATGCCGCACGACGACGACGTGATTTTATATACGCTGGAGTACGCGGCGCGGTGTGCCGCCGTCGAGCACGGGCAACCCCCGCCCGCCGAAGACGAGCCCCACGACGTCGCTACCCTACGCGATGCCCGTCGGCGCCGCGCCACCCACTTTGACGTGATAACGCGATGTTAACACGCATAAATCACCGCCAATCAGTAAGTAATCGGCGCCTGAGTGGCATGCGATCTGTGTTTTCGCTACTCATCTCCGATCCGCGATAAAACCAGATATTCAAGCTGCGAAATCCGTCGATTGATTATTAATTTTTGGTTAATTGGTGCGAAATCCGTTCAAAGTACGTACTTCACATTTTATGCGGGTTTTGGACTTTTCAAATGTTTTTGATGTTACAGTTAAGCAATTGATACATACATAATTCACTCAACAACAATGTTCGGTCTGAACGATGCGTAAGCCATACTTAAAACTTGAATACTTATTTTATTTAACTGTACCATTAAAGAAACATTAATTAAAATTCATTCAGAAATATTAATTCTCGGTGATTAAGGACTTTGATTAAGTACAAATTTTTTTCCACTCCTAGTAGTAGTAATAGTTGGACTTTTATTGACATTCAGCTTTTACACCATTTTACATTTTACCGCCAATAGACTTCATAAAATAAATTAATAAAACAAAAATATAATCCATAACAATAAGACACAATAAAGTAAATTCAGCACATGTGCAACTATCATGCTTTGGTATTTTATCCCACCTACTTGGTCATCCCTCTCCTCCGTTTCCATTTCTCCTTCACAATTTGCCTCAGTATTGTGACACTCTCCCCTCCCTCCCCCAACCGCTCCCTTACATTCCAAACTCTTACATCCCAAACCATTCAGCCTTTCGCAGACACACAAATGCTCCCAGGTATCCACCCCACCTCGACATAACACACATTTCATGTATTCGTTCCCCATCCACACTTCCTTTCTTCCTTGTTTCTCACTCCCACACCTTGCCCTGGCCATAACCCGTTTGTCGTCGGTGCTCATTCTTTGCTTGATGATATACTTTGGCTTCTGCCCGATGACCTGTATTAGACTGTACGCGGGGTTATACGAGCTGTTTCCTATATTTTGCTGGCGCATCTGTTCTTCCACGTCTCGACCCCTTTCACGCACCATCCATTCTAACGGTCCCCCTTCCCGCAATATTTCTTCTGCCGCTAATTCCCACAAACCCACATGTTCATACTCCTTCCTTCTGTCTACCCTCCACCCACTCACCCCTCTACTAGCACACCATTCCCATATATCCTTCACCAATCTTCCGCTTTCCATGTTACTCACTCTCTCCTCAAACCTTACAACCCTACTAACCGACTTCCATTTAACAGAAATTCTCCCTATCTCTTGCATTACAATATACATGTGAGTGGATCTATCGAGGCCCAACTTTGATGAACCACGTTTGTTCTCTCTCTAATGCTTCCCATTCACACAGTTCCCACACTTCCACACCATACCACAGTCTCGGCTTGACACATGCATCCCACAGCCTTAATGCCACATCACAGTTATTTCCACACATATTCCCCCACTTCCGTTTCCCCCCCCCCCATGCATTCCTTGCCTTTCCTTGTCTTCATCTC
>WSZQ02070576.1:0-11410 GCA_019419845.2 Weissflogia rhopalogaster
CTAACATGATCAGGGGACTGTTAATATCGCCAGGGGGACTGATGTTATACTCAGAACTCTGACATTGATATTATACTACTCTGGTAACAATGTTAGGAGCCCAGCTTGAAACTTGGCCTCTTTAATCTTCCTCCACCATTCTTCCTTGACCTGTGCCACTTCCTTTCATCTTCTTAGTATTTTGATGATCTGTCCTGCGTCTTGATTTACTTCATCCATCCATCTCTTCCTTAGTCTTCCAATCGGTCTCTTCCCCTTCAATTGACCGTTCATGATCCATTTGGGCATTCTACCTTTTGGCAGACCTATGATATGGCTAGCCCTCCAAAGACGCTGCAGTTTGATGTATGTCCAAACTGGTTAGTCTCAGAAAGCCTGATAAACTTGCTTGTTATGCCGCCTCCTGTAGCTTTCGGGAACTGGTACCACTTACGGAAGACTGGTTACATTGTCCGTATACTCCCAACATTGTCAGGGGACATTTTCGGAAGACTAGTAATATTGACAGGGGACCGGTCACATTATCAGCGGACTTATACTACTGTCAGAGGACTACTGACTTTATGGGGACCCATAAAATAGCCAGCGGAGATGTAATATTGCCAGGAACCTGGTACTTCTCTCGGGAGACTTGTCAGGGAATTGTCAGGGAACTGATATTTTTATCCCGGGACTCCTTGTCAGGAATCTGGCAGCAATGTCAGGAAACTGGTAACATTATCAGGGAACTTGTATTATCTCCGGGACTTCCTAACAATATCATAGGACTGCTAACATAACATAAAAACATATAACAAGTAACATTTTCGAGGAACTACTAAATATTTGATTGCCCAAGGCCAAATGACTCAAAGTTCATTACCATTACCAAATTTTCCATTCACTTACCACTCACATGATTAATAAACATGTTTTTCTCTCCCTCGAAATTATAGAGAAACTAAACGCAAATGAAGGACCACCAAACTCAACCGACACCAAACAGTTGAAGGTCAAATCCGTCACAAGCGGTACACGATTCAATAAACTGCCCACACCTATAATATTCACCAATTCCAAAGGATCACAAAATGTGGTTACCTCCAAAGCTTTCCAACCAGTTGAAAAGAAGAAAACTAGGTTCAATCAGCAGTCGTTGATCAAAGATCCTTCCCCTAGAAGAGATGCAACAACTCAGAAGGAGAGGGCAAAATGGAAGAGACAACCTCAGAAAGAAGATGTGGTTCCTGTTAAGAAGACTCCGAGAGAAATCCGGGAAGCTTATACATTTAGAAGGGACGACTCTAAGCAAAGGAGTAGGGATAGAGCCAGACAGGATGACAAGAAAGAGGAGAAGAACAAGGTTTCGAAAAGTGGTAGTGAGAGTGGGTCACCTAGTAAGGAAGTCAGAGAGGATAAGAGTAGAAGGGAAACAGGAAGTAGGAAGCAAAATGGGACTACACCTAAAATTACACCTAGGAGTAATTCTAAAAGCACCGAGAGTAATTCTAGTGGCACTATCTCTATTCATGGGAAGGGGATTAGTAAGTCTACAGAGAAATTGACGAAGGGGACTAAAGGGAAGACAGTTGCGAAAGTTGCACCTATTGCAGCTGGTGTAGTAGGTGTTGGTGTTGCTGGTGCCGCCGGAGGTGTGGTTCTCTCCCGAAGGGGAAGTAGGAATAAGAGGAACAAAAATAATTCTAGTAAGGATAGTGATAGGTCAGTCCTGGTCAGTCCTTCAAAGACCATCGATTCGACCGTATCCGAAACTGAGAACTTGAGTGATCGGAGTGATAAGTCTAAAGTCTCGGAGAGTTCCCAGAGATCTGTAAAGTCTGAACTATCTGAAGGAAGTAATGGTCTGAAGGAAGTAACTGAGGATAAGTTGGAAACGCCAGATGTTGAAAGTGTGTCTGGTTCGGTTGCTAAGGGTGTTATAGTTGGGACACTAGCAAGCGATATGTCGGACACAGATGTTTCTGAGACATTACAGGATGAAAGTGAAGTTCAGGAAGATAAGGAAGACAAGTTGGAGACTATACCAGAGGATACTAAAGAACTGAAGTCAATGGAACTTGAAGGAGGTAGTCCAGATGAGGCTAAAGACAAATCTGATCAAATCAAGGAAGGGATTGTGGGACCTGATGAAGATCAAGGAAGTATTGATCAGATCAGGGAGGGTCACGGGGATGAGCCTAAAACAATTAATGACTTTGATGATGGTGAGACCAAAATTTCTGAAAGTCCAGGAACAATCCCAGCGGGACAGGAAGTATCAAAGGAAGTTGAATCTGAAGAATTTGAACCTAAAGAAGGAGAATCTAAGGAAGTAGAATCGAAGGAAGTAGTATCTGAAGAAGTAGAATCTAGAAAAGTGGAGTCTAAAGAAGTGGAACCTAAAGAAGTGGAATCTAGAGAAGTGGAGTCTAAAGAAGTGGAACCTAAAGAAGTAGAATCTGAAGTAGACTCTAAGAATGTAGAACCTGGACCTTTTTCAGCACATCGAAAACTTGTCGCATCTGATCACATAAAGGACGGAATCGATGGATTTGAACAAGGAGCCATTGATCAGATCGTGAAAGGAAATGGGGGACAAGAACTAACTGTCACGGAATCAAAGGATGTTGACCCAGAAGAAGTTGAACCACTGACAGTGGATGGAAAACCTATGGTTATTCCTGATGAAGAATTATGTACTGTAGTAGACAGTGCTCAACAGGACACTCCTAAACCTGAATCAACTGAGGGAAATTCTGAACAGTTCACAGAAGGCAAAAGGGATGAAATTGATGTAGACCAAGCCAAGGAGTCAGAGAACCTGAAGGAGTCAGAGACCAATGCAGAATCTCTTGAAAACGGGAACGAAAATACTGCAGGGACCAAAGATGAAGAGACTTCCAATGAAGCAGAACATGACGAGGAGCATGCTACTGATTTTGGTCATGAAGCTGAAGCTTTAACAAAATTAGATGAAGATGGGAATGAGGTCTCAGGTGACTCTACAAAGGAACAAGACGGACACGAAGATTCCCTTAAAGATCCCATTCAGCAAATTATCTCAGAAGTGAAATCACAGGAAATTGAAGAGTCATTTGAAACCCAACAGGAAGAAAGAACCAGGAAAGACCCAACAAAGGATCTTAAAGAAATGGAAGTAAATGAAGATTTGAACCATCCTGAAGAAATTGTTGAAGACCAACTTCGTGTCTTGAAAAAAATGGAGACCCAAAATGCAGATATCAACCCGGGGAATAATGAACCCAAGGAAGACTCCTCTACATCTTCGGATCTTCATCCAAGTCACTCTGCCCCGAACCTTAGAGATGGTAGTGGTGATGAAGAGTCCTCTTCAGTCTTTGATAGGCTGGCCACTATTGCAAAGACTCCTTCACTTACAGATACTACGGAATTTACTTCAGAACTTCCTGAAGGTCAATCAGACCATCCTGATCAGACCAAAGTGGATGACGACGGACCATTAAGTATTGAGGAAGTCTCAAAGTATCTTAACCAAGAAAAACAGAAACAGGATCAAGTTCTGGACAACATTCAAGATGTTAGCTCTGAACGGCCCACTACGTCTGGTGTTTTTGGAGGTGATGTTGAAGCTCCTCCAGAGAAGAAGGCAGAAGTCCTTGCTTTACATACTGGGAATGCCCCTGTACCATTGCCAGAAGTTAATGAAAGTGGAAACGATGAAGAAGCTGCTATAAAGATACAGTCAGCCTGGCGTGGTTATAAAACCCGCAAGCACCTTGACAAACAGGTAACAGTTCAGTGAGATAACCATAAAAAGATAGCATTCATTTCACAATATGATCATTGATATTCTATCATTTCATCAGCAACTTTAGATTAAGAACCTTATCTTCATGAAAGAAATACTGAACTGATTTTCTGTTTTCTGTTTAAGATTAAGAATGAAAAGGGAGGTGAAAACTTGGAATATGTAGAAGAGGAAGATGAAAAGAAACTTGCTAGTGCTGCTACTATTATTCAAGCTCTTGTTAGAGGACTTCTGGTTCGAAGGACTAATATGAAAATCAATGGAAATGGGAATTCTGGACATGAAGAGCAAAATCATCCTGTTGAAAGTCAAGATAATGGTCAATTAGAAGATTCTTCTGATCCTGATCCAAAAACTGAAGTTGGCCAATTAGAAACTAAAGCTGAAAATGATCTTCAAAAGGAAGACCCCTCAAAAATGGAGTCCAATCAAAAGTGGGGAACTCCCGAAAGTCCAGAAGCCTCAAACCTTGATCAGAAACAAGAACAAGGAGAAGGAACAACGTCTGAAGCTCTGCTAAAGCTAAATCAGAGAGCTCCAATTGATTTGGAAGGTAATGAGGGTAGTAAACTAGAAGGAAAGGACGATCTAACCTCAACAGACCAAGAAGATGTTTACACAAAGCTATCAGATACAATAGACCAAGAAATTGATGAAGTCCTTGAAAAGCTGGAACACATTTCAATTCCTGACGATGATCCCGATGCTCACAATAGACGGAAGAGGTCTATTGACTTCAAACTTCAGGAAGACTACAATAGTGTTGATGAAGAGATCGAGGCTGCTGTGGCCCATCATCTTGCAAAGCAAAAAGAGAACGAGGTTCAATTGGACTTGGATGATATTCAAGAGGAAAGTGAAGATTCCGAAGAGGTTACCACACCACATGATAAAAGTTCGAAGACCGAGACTTCTGGAACGTTAGAAGCAGTTACTGAAGCAGATTGCGAGTCTGATTCAGCTCTTAAAGAGATTTCAGATAGATCTCTATCAGATATCACTGATAAGGAAGATAAAATGGATGAGAATTCAATTGATATGACCAGAAACTTTGTGGATTATGAAAAAGTCAATTATGATGAGTCTCCCAAAGTGTCCCCAAGGGAGAACCTTGAAGACACTTCACTTTCAAGGCGTTCTGAGAAGAACGGAGATAGTAGTGACAAGGGAAAGATTGCTGGAGCCCTTGGAGCAGTTGGAGGGTTCATAGCAGCCAAGACAAGTGACCTGAAGAGTTTTCTGTCACCCCGGTCAAAGTCTAGTAAGAAGACCGATACAAGTTTGCAACAAGTTACTTCTGAGGATGAGAAAGAAGAAGAGAAAGCAACAGAGTCAGTTAGGATCAAATTGAAAGACACCCCACAGAATTCAGATGAAAATTCTGAGATCACAGATCTGAAATCGCTTGAAGAAGAAACTGGAACACCTTCAGGTATCCAAGAGGAGGATCAGATACCTGGAAGACCAGAGGATGATTTGGCTTCATCTGGTTCGAAGGACCATGAAAATGAGAATTCCCCTGAATCTCCTAGAAGTGTTAAAGGTGAAAATGAACTTAAAGATAACGAAGGTGAAGATAAGGATGAAGATGCAGACAAGGCCATTGAAGAAGACTTAAAGGCCAAAACTAAATCTTTTGTAGACTATGAAAAAGAGAACTATGTTACATCTCCTCGAGAAGCTACAGATAGGAAGAATGAAAATGATCATGATGAAGAACAGTTTTCAGGATCTTCCAAAATTGATAGTAAAGTCTTAGCAGGTGCTATAGGAGTGGTTGGAGGTTTGATTGCTTCTCAGACCAATAACCTCAAAACTCTTTTGGCTTCCGGTTCCAATTCCTTGGAAGAAGCAAGGGAGTCTTTGAATAAGATAGATGATGATACCAAGACTGCTGAAGAGTCCTTGGTTACCAAGGGATCAAAAATTGAGGAAGTGAAGGAGGAAATTGATACTGTCCAAAATGAGCTGAAGGCCTCTTCGGGGACGGTTCTAAATGATATTAATGACTCCCGGAAGGATATTAGTGATGTACTTGAAGACTCTACTCTTCAAGACTCTGCTAAGACTCTATTGAGAGTTGATAATACTCTGGAGGACTTAAAAGATGTCCTGGCCAAGGGTCAAGAAGATAACCAAGAAAAGAGTGATGGTATAGAAAAGGAAGTGGATACTAAAATTGAAGAACTGAAAGATATATCTGAAGGGATATTAGATTCAACACCTCAAGTTGAAGAGGACATAGAGGGTTCTGAACACAAAATTGAGGGAGTCATGACAGAAGCTGAAGACACTATTAAAGGATACCTTGATGATTTAGAAAATGATATTGAAAGCCAATTCAAGGAACTGGAAGATACCAACGATACTATTGATACTAATGATATTGGAACAAAGATCGAAGGTGTTCTATGTACTGTAGGTGATATGGGGAAAAGAGTAAAACGAGGGATTGATGAAGCTATTGATACCATCAATGATGAGGTAGACTCTTTAGAAGATACATCTGCTAAATTGGAAGAAAGTGGGGAAAATGTTTTGGAACATCCAGATAATGTGGTTCAGGAATCTGAAAATGGAATAAAAGAAACTCCTGGGAGTTTAGCAGAAGATCTATCAGAACTGAAAAACGATATCAACGAAGATGTCACTGGAATTCAAGGGGATATCATTGAAAATGTTACTGATGGTATAGATGAAACGAAGATTGTCAAGGAGGAGGTTTTGGAAAAAGTTTCGGAAGCTTCTAATGTTCTGACAGAGACGATTTCTGAGTTGGCTGCGAATGTAACAGATAGTTTAGAGAAGGCTGAGGATGATATCAGAGAGGACTTGAAGGAACTACCTGATATTTCGGATACCAAGACAAGTGAAGTGAATGATTCAATAGTCAAGGAAGAAGTTGCTGATGATTTGAAAGGAGGAGAAGGGGGGACTTTGGGGAATCATGAAGGTGTTCATTACTCTCAGAATTCGGGAGAAGATGTAGATGATCTGGATGATCAAGTTCAACCGAGAGAGCTTGAAGGAACGGAGGCAGGAGAGGTTCAAGTTGAAAATGGATCGACTAAGGATGGAACTGAATCTGGTGAAACTGAAAACGCAGAGAATATTCCCCAAGAAGTTTATAAACTTCATGACCAGGCTGTTGGTGACACTAAGGTAAAATCTGGATCTGATCAAACTGGTGATCAAGCGGTAGAAACAGAAAAACTTGTAGAAACAGTTCCCATCGAGGAAGAGGAGACACCGACGCCTACCAGAATTACCCAAGAGGTCCCAGAACCTGTTACAACTGAATCTGTTGAAGAGGATGAAGTGGAACCTCATCTTGAATCAGATACTGGTAAGGAATGCAATTTACAAGGAGCAGAAAAGGTTATTGTTGATGGCCATGAAAGTATAAATGCAGTTGAAGTTGGTACTGAACCTCCAGAGGAACACCAGACTCAAATTAATGGTAGTCTGGCTGAAGGTGAAGATTGGACTTCTACTGACGTAGAGAACACAAATCCAGAAAGTTCTGAGTCTGATAAAATTGAAGAAATGGACAGCAACATAGAAGCATCTACTGATAATTCTCAAGATGTCCCAGAACCTGTTACAACTGAACCTGTTCAAAAAGATAAAGAGGAAGATAAAGAACCTCATCAGACGTCAGAGAATGATATGGGAAACGATTTACAAGACGCATCTGAAAACATATCTGATGATAGCTATGAAAGTAAAAATACAATAGAAGTTGCTGCTGAACCTCCAGAGGAACACCAAAATGAAATAGATGTCACTACAGAGAATAGTGAAGATATGTCTTCAACTGATTTAGAGAAAAAGAGTGTGGAACATTCTAAGTCTGACCAAACTGATGAAATTGAATCGTCTACTGATAATTCTCAAGACGTCCCAGAACCTGTTACAACGGAACTAGTCCAAGAAGATAAAGAGGTGGAACCTAATCAGATATCAGAGAATGACGGGGAAAGCAATTTACAAGGAACATCTGAGAATGATGATGGTCAAGGTGAAGGTAAGAATACAATTGAAGTTGCTGCTGAACCTCCAGAGGGACACCAGAATGAAATTAATGATGCTACAGCAAAAGGTGAAGAGATGTCTCCTTCCGATTCAGAGAACAAGAATACTGAATATCCTAAGTCTGATAAAATTGATGATGCAGACAGTAAAGTAGAACCATCTACTGAAGACGGCCCAGAACCTGTTAAATCCAAGTTAGTTGAAGATGAAGGAGAAAGGGCACATCATCAGAAGTCATCAGATAATGATATTGAAGACTCGGATATTTCGGGACCTGCTGTTACAGATCCGGATACAAATAAGGATAAATGTGATACTCTACAAAAGTTTAAAAATGATAGTGAAACTCAACAAAATGAAGATGAAGATGATTTTACAAAAACGGGAATCAGTAACGCTGTTGGCTATGATCAGAAACTAGACAATGGTGAGGTCTATCAAACTATGGCTGAAGCTAAATCGCCAGTTGATGAAGCAGATTTTACAGAAGTAGGACTTGAGTCTTCCAAAAGTGATGAAGGTGATAAAAATGAAGGTGAAGAGTCCAAACGGAGAAAACGTGATACCCATGACCAATTAGAAGATGATACTACAGTCGAAACCTCGGAAGGTTCTGATGGAAATCCCCCTGTGGGGGACATAATTACTGAGGACCAAGATCGGAATCAAGATCATTCAGATCCAAATAATGAAAATCGTGAATTCACCAATATTCCCAAAAGTAGTAAAGAAGTCGAAGACATAAAAGAGATGAAGGTCCATGTAAAACCCCGTAAAGATATTGATAACTCTGAGGAAAATGTGTCATCACCTTTAGAAGACACCTCAAATATGTGTGAAACCCGTTCAGACCCTGCTCCAAAAGCTGGAACAGGCGTATTAGCAGTTGGAACTACAGCAATAGGTGCAGTGGGTGGATTAATTGCTCCACTGGCCAATAAAATCAGATCTGATATCTCCATTGAAGAAAATCCTTCAGAACCTTCAAATGAAGAAGAGGGGAATGAGGAAAGTCCAGATTTCGATAAGATAAGTCCTGGACTAGAGGCTCAGAACATTGCTATGCTTGATCTTGAAACGGGAACCAATTCAGGAAAGTCTAATGGTACCAATAGAGATGATTTAGGGGAAGGTACTAAATCTGAAGCTACTAAGTCTGAAGAAAGTTCTTCTGAGGCTTCGAATGTTGGAACCTTTACGCAGAATGTATGTGGGGATGCCATGACTCAGGGGGAAGATATAACTACTGATAGAACTGAAGGAAATGATGAACCTACAATGCAGAAGATTCCAACAACTATGACCACAAATATAGAAGACTCCAGAGAGGAACCTGTCAAGTCGGAATCTAATATTGATGATGGATCGCTTCCAAGTAAAATCGGTGAGGTTGAAGAATTAAAGGAAAGTGGAACAGATGACAGGGAATCCCGAGAAGCTCAGATACTTACAGGAAATGACCAAGGGGATCGGGATATTGAAAGTAATCCAGGTCAGGCTACTGGGAATGAGGAGTTTGAGAATAAAGTTGAAGAAGATGGTTCCCAAAGTGAAGGTAGCAAACCTAGGGATGGAGGAATTAAGGAAGAACACCTTGAGGAATTTCATGGTAAAGGACCAGAACCAGAAAGTACACCTATAGCAAATCAAGATGAATCTGGTCAGGCTATTGAGAATGATGAGGTTGAGAATAAAATTGAAGAAGATAGACCTGGGAATGAGGAAATTAAGAAAGACAACCTTGAGGAATTTCTTGCTAAAGGCCCTGAAGATACCCCTGTAACTAATCAAAATGAATCTGATTCCACAGATATGGGAACATCAACCCCTGATCATTCTAGTAATTTTGAAGAAGGTCCTATCAATCCTGAAGCTTCTGAAGTTGATGATTCGGATCTGATCAAAGAAGGTTCTGTAAATAGCTCTATAGTCCTAATAAAAGATCCCTCCCAATCATTAACAAATCCTTCTGATCCCCAAAAAGAAGATCTGATCCAACAGTCAGAACCATCAAAGATCTTTCATCAAAGCCACGAAGGAACTTCATCCAAAACCCTACAATCTCCAACACTAGAAGAAACTATCAAAGACTTCAAAGATGCTATTCAAAATGAAATAGAAGAAGCTGGAGATACTTCTGAACCAGATCAAGATTCTTTTGAACCACTGATATCATCAGACCACCTCTTGGAAAGACTGCTAACCGCTAAATCCCTTGAAGATGAAGAACCTCCTGCTGAAATGTCCGAGGAGCCTATTGTTGAAGAACCGGAGTCTGACGAAGAAGAGGAAGATAACCACCATGTGGATATCCTTATTATTGATGAGAATTATACAAGTCCTAGTGAGATCATCGAAGAGGAGGAAGATGATGAAGAGATTGACAAAGATGTTGATGATGAGAGTGAGGCCAATGAAGATCATTCTGAATCCCAGCAATTGATCCATGAGATTAAGACGAAATTGGATAATATTAAAGCTATAATTGAAGAAGATGAAGCGGATAAAGATAAGGATGCAGATACTGATTCAGAGGATGTGTATAATGTTGATATGGTTGATGAAGACATTGATCCTTCCAAGATTGGATCTGGAAATCGGAATGTTGTCATTGTTGAAGTTACAGATACTAAAGAAGATCTTAAAGATGCAAAAGAAGATTTTAAAAATCCTAAAGATACTAATGAAGATCCTAAAGATACTACAGACAAAACTGAAGACCATGATGAAGAAGGAAGAGAAGACGAGGAGATAATTGAAGTTAAACATGATGATATCAAAAAAGATACCTTGGAAGCTCATCAGATTGGTAGGTTGATCAGTCATGACTCTTCAACGTCCTTGGATTCATTGGCAACGGTAGTCCTCACAGAAGATTTGAATAAATTTAGAGAGGAACGTAAGAAGGAAGTTGAAGAAGGTCAGAATTCTGAAGATTATGACGGGACTAAACATGGGCCTGTTGAAGATAGTTTAAAGAAGCCTAAAGTGATTTCATCAGCAGTATCTGCTAATCAGGATGAAATTAATGAAGCAAACAGAGCAGATGAGGCTCTGGCCTTTGATGAAAATGGAAACCAAGATGATATTCTCATAATTGATGCTTCTAGACTTAATAGAAGGAATGAAGATGATATTAAGTTCCTCGCAGGGCTTGTTAATGCAGCTACAAAGATACAGAGTGCTTTCCGGGGATACCGGGTAAGGAATTCCCAAGTTACTAAAGGACCAGAAGAGACCCTGAGGGGGCCTGGGGAAAAAGTGTCTGAAGAGTCCCTGGAGGAGTCTGAAGGAAAAGGTCCTGAAGAGACCCTGAGGGGGGCTGAAGGAAACGGTCTTGGAGATACCCCGAAGGAGTTTGAAGAGGCCCTGAAAGAATCTGGACAGACCCTGAATGAGTATGGAGAGACCGTAAATGAGTGTGGACAGACCCTGAAAGAGTCTGAAGAGACCAAGAAAGAATCTAAAGATACCCTGAATGAGTCTGAAACGACCCTGAAAGAGTCTGGAGGGACCCTGAATGAGTCTGGAGAGACCCTGAATGACTCTGAAGAGAACCTGAAAGAGTCTGGAGATACCCTGAAAGAGGCTGAAGAGACCCAGAAA
>WSZQ02070587.1:0-20189 GCA_019419845.2 Weissflogia rhopalogaster
TATATGTTTTTTGGACATATATATATTTGGACTGCCCATCAAAACGTATTACTTCCAACTTATTGACTTTATCCTGTTAATAACACAGCCCTCTTGTTATCCTGTAACCCAATGCTGCCATATATTATTCGATTGCAACTCAACAATGCTGCCATCTATTATTCGATTGCAATATCGATCAACAATAATAACACAATTCACTTATCATTTATAGGAAGCTACAAACTGACACAGTATTACGGCCCATGAATGCTGACCTCAAGGACCCTGGATCGAATCTCGACGGGCACAGATCAAAATTAGTTTTATGTTCAAAGTAATCCTAATTAGTTTCTAATGACGCACGATCTACAACAAGCTAATATGAAGAAATTTTACCCAAGATCCCAAAAAGATTCGCCATCACTGGTCTATGCCAAGGCTCTGCAATCTTATCCTTGAACGAAAGTGGGTCACTCGGTGAACCGTGGGTTACAGCTTTCCAGCCACTGCATTAAACTGTAAAACGACATTTTTCTCTGCATTCCTCCTAAGTTATTCTTGATAAATACTTTTTGGTAATTTTTCTTTACCCCAACATTAACTTTCATTTAATTGCTAAAATATGGTGGGTGGGAGTACAAGTTAGCTAATTACACCCACAGCCGCGCGTTCCACCGAATGTTTCCCACATTTTCAAAACGTCTCCTCATCATTCCTAACTCCATCCAGTCTTAATCTCACTAAGCCTAATTACAAAACACTTCATAGGGTGTTCTTCGTAACAGCCCAACATTGGGCGGGTCGCGTGAACACATCAATCTTGATTTAATTCAATGTATACCCTTCTTGAAGACATGACGACCGTTTACGCTCACATCACCGCAATCACACTTTAAAGTTTAAAAATAACGTATTTCACGTCTTACAAGTAGTATAGCAGTATGATCCTGCTTGTACGATTATATCGACGCACATGGCAGAGCAAGTGGATGTGTGAGATTCCACATGGTGATGGCGTCTTGAACATGTCAAGCCTTCGTGATTTTCGGACGCGTGCGTACCAGCAGTATGCCTAATTGCCTCTAAATTAACCCAACTGTCGGGGCCGGGAGTGTATTGCGCCCGGATTGAACTCGATGCGTATTGATTGATTGTTGTTTGTCGCTGCGGCTGTTTTCACCCTGGTCACGTCTTCGTCGCCGACCTCTGGCCCGTGGTTCCAACACTTATATGAGGAAGTCCTCAGCACGAAATCCAGACTTTGTGAGCCGGTCAACCCAAAGCGGATAACTCTTAATATTTAATACCATCAGCGTATTAAAGGTTTGAATCAATAGTCGGTCTAGCATGTGCCCGGATCATTTATTGGGTGTTCGATTTTTTTGATTTCAGTCAATTCGTCGTCGTTCCCAATTTGATTGTGTTCAATTTGCTTAAGTTTATTTGAACTTTGATCATGGTCTATTTTCGAGATTATTTCCATTCAGTTTTTAAAATGATTTAAGTGATATTTACTTACAATTAGCCAAAAAAATTGTAATTTTTTCGCATTCAAAATTCGTAATTTAAATCGGAAAGCGAGAACTTAAACGTTTTTGTATAGTTTATTAAACGAGTTGGAATTTAACGTTGAGTATTTTCAAGAAAAATCATAAAAGAACATTTTTCTACAGTTTAGAAGTAAATGTGCATTTTTTCGCATAGAATTTCGAAAATGCGAAAAAATATGTAAATAAATATTTTTTTTCAACAATGGACGTCTTATTCTAGAGAATTAAATTATCTATGAAATGAGATATCTTTCAGCCAAATCGGTACGAAAAATCAAAACATATTATTGCGCAACAAACGTGTTTAAAGTTAGGAAAACTTAAATCTTCAAAACATAAATATAATTACTTTTGGTTGTGAGACTATTGGCCCGAAAGGTAATCTACGGGGACGGTACCACATGGCGGAAAAGAATAAGTAAAATGTGAAACTCAAACTTTGTTCTAAAATATTTTCTAAGTCTGCAGGTCCCCTTAAAAGTGAATGTTATGTTTAAGAAGTTGCCTAGTTTATCCTCACTTTACACTTTCCCTGGTTTACATGGTGCGTCAATTCCAAGTAGTTACATTACCACAATAAAAAATGCTATCAAAAATCTCAATCTAATTTTTATCTTTACTAGAAGATTCCAATCAAATATCCCAAATCGATAATGTTCAAATTATTTGACATCACTTGACCTTTGCCACATGATCGACCTACTTGTCAAGACAAGTCCCGGCAATCAATTGCCCACGCCGCCGACGATAAAATAAGATTGCTTAATTAGGCAACTCCTTTTTCTTCCGCCACTCATGTGCGGTGTGCAATTAATGAATGAAAATAATTCTTGTCGACTTCTGCGTTGCACCACGGCGTTAACGGTACACCGCTTTAATTTCACGTGCCAATCGCAACTTTTGAAAATACACTCGATAATCGCATAATTACAGCGACGCGGCGTTCTGCCGCCGCCGCCGGAACGCGAATCATTAAAATACTTACTTTATGCGCTCGTCTGCGCCTCGCGGTGGTGGCTTGCATGCCGCATTTGAAGATGCGCGCATCCTCTCACATGCATCGAGATCGTTTCGTATGCATATTTCGCGTGCGTTTATCGTTTTTTGTCCGGTAACGAACCAGCGCAACGGCCCGCGTGCTGGCTTCGCTCATATACGCGCACATAAATACACCTATACGTGCGTTACAAGTGTAATCAGCGCAAATGAGTGCCAGGCAAACCACAATGATCATCTTTCATTGGATTATTGGGGGTTTTCAAGGTTTGTGGTTAATCTGGCACTACGCAAACCTCACGCCGAGTGATCGGCAAGTCCATGCGTGCAGTCGATTCGCATGGATTAGGATGTTACTGGAGGTAATAACCCGAAGTAAAAACCCACAACTTTAGTAAATCTTATTTGATTATAGTGTCAACTATAATGGACTTTAAATCTTTGGATGATTATCAGCTCAGACGAACTGATATACGATAATACCGAGAGGTTTTCGTCTGGCTTGATATAAATTAAACCTTTTGTTAAAGCTTCTTTCAGGGGTGAATCAATTATGTAAAGCCAATTAATCAATATGCGTAATTGCAAGCATTTAAATACGAATTTGCATTAAAGAAGAGTGAAAAGGGGGGTTAAAACGACAACGGTTGGGAAGACAATTAGAGAATATTTTCAGTCAGGGGTTTAACTTTCAAAAATATTTGTGTTTTTCTTCTATGTAAATGAGGACTATAACGTATCAGCCACAATGCTTACCAAATTTTCTAATAATATCTATGAATAATCGTTATTTTTTGTATTTTTCCGATTATATAAAGCCTGAAAGGATTTCAGAAAAACTCTCGTTATATACGGTTTTCTATTTTTGAAGGAGATAAACGCAAAAATATCTAGATATACTTGTATTTCTGTGAACCTGTGAACATTTAGTTGCATACTTTGCAGTAAATGACGTCATTAACTTATACTCTGTCAGTTAATAATTTAAGATAAGAAGGCTGAACTAGATCAGTCACAATAATTACTAAATTATCGACTTATATTTGTGAATTTATTTTTTATATTGTTCTGGTAATTCCAAAATCTGAAATATCTACAGATAAACTCTCATTATATTCGATAATCTAATATTGATGTATAGATTTGTAGATAAACATAAATTTCGGAGAACTCTTGTAAATTTAGGTGCATAATTTGCAGACATCATTAACTTCGAGTACCATATATATTTTTGTATGATTCCTGTTATCCTTAGACAATAACGTTTTCATATAAACCCTTGTTATATAAGATTTTCTATTTTTTTACTAAACATCTTAAAAAATCAGTAGATAAGCTTGAATTTCTATGAACCTGTGTACATTTAGTTACATATTTTACAGTGAATGACGTCATTAACTTCAATTCTACCAATTAATATTACCAGATACAAGACTAGCATCTAGATCAAGTCGATCTCGTTTGTTTCTCTTCGTTTTTGCGGCGATCATGTTATGGCCGAACACACTTCTGCAGACGCATTCTACCGATTCTGAGCACCTCACAGTGTTGGTAGCTTCATGGCCAAGGTGAAACGGTCTTATGTGTGCACGTTTTGTTCTGTATTTCTTTCGCTTGCCACATCCATGACTACACGACTACACACTTCAGTATACATACGGCCTTTCTATGTACCTCTACTCACGACTTCTCCACACACATACTCCACCTTTGCTGCCAGTGACTCTCGCTTGTACACTTCAATTTACTCCGTCCCGGTACGCAGCAGAGTCGGCGGGAAGGTCGTCGGACGACCGCAACGTCACAACCCTAGGTAGTTCCATCTCGATCGTCACTGCCTTTTTATGCGCCTGTGTTTACTCCGAGCCTCCAACTGAATTCACGTCCACCACGTCATGGAACCTAAACTTCCATATGGTACAAAAGTTAAAGAAGGTGGAACACAAAAAAGGGAGACGGAGAGGCAGAGTACCTCGAAACACAGTTGGATTTTGGCTATTTTATTCATCGCCATGTTTTTGTAGGTGTGGAGGCAAATTTGGGGGGTAGGCATCAACTAGAACTTAAATTTGAAGGGATGTGTGCATGTGAAAGGTGCCTCGGAAAATGCACCCCACACGTTCGGACACTCTCAATTTTGTTGTTCTTGTCCCTGGCTCTTTCCTGATTCTTGTTGGGCTTCTGGTCTTGTAGGTCTGTAAGTTGGGTCTTGTGCCAATACGACCCCAGAAACGTGGCTGAGAGACTCTAATGTGTGCTTAGTTTTGAATTGCCGATTAGGGAGTATTCCAAAGTGCCGCTGAGGTGGAAATTTTGTAGAATTAGCCGGAAATCCCTCTGTAATTTAATAGTTTTTATTCGAGAACGTATAAATTAATTAACACCAATCGCAAAAGACCTTGTATTTCATAATTAATAAAGTTTTAGGTAGGATTTAGGTATAATTATGACCCTACCCGAGATATTTCTGAAATATTTGTTGGTGAAATAATTCCAAACTTGTTATTAATAGTGATAGGCTTAAAATAATCATTATCAAAATGTTTCACAGCAAATATATGCAAATAATCGTTAAAGAAGTAATAAATCATCCAGGAAAAATGTGAATAATATAAAAATGCAGATATATTGTTGGAGCAGTTAAAAATTTACAATACATTCATCCGAATCAAATTATACAGATTAAGCTGTAGCTGCGTGGAAAATTTATGTTATAATATCAATTTAGTAGCTGCTGGAATTCGTTCTTTTTTCTCCGGTTGGCTGCACGATGCCAGCTCGCGGGCGCTCGATTTTCTTGTATTTTCTAAGGGGTTCTTCACTTTGCGTGCTGATACAATTGAAGTAAAAAAATTGTCAATTTGAAAATTGAACTATTTCACAATACTCTTAATCATTTAATAAGATGTTCTCTTTAATCAAGTAACTGGACTGGAAAATTAACATTTTATTTACCTATACCAGTGGTCGGCAACCTCCGGTTCTTTGAATGTGAAGCTCTTTAGATCCAGTGGGAAGCGGGGTCCCCTCTCCTGAAGTATTTTCCTGATACGTTTAGTTTTATTTAAACTTATATTTCCACAGGGAGAGGGACACCCAAGGTCACTCTCCTTGGGACATTACAATAATTTAACTTTGTACAGACATTTTTGGGTCTCAATATTGATATCTCTAGAATGTCTGATACTGGGAAGATTTTCTTTAAATATTTTTCGATTAATGATAATTTTAATTTGTATGTAAGTTTACTCTTCATAAGCGGAGAAATGAAGCATATTTATGAAGATATGTTTAGCAATTTTAATATTTTCTGAAAACATGTAATCGCACAAATGAACATCTAAATTTCAAGATAACTAATTTCATATTAACTAATAACATCCTTAAAAACTGATAACATGTACAGATTCTTTGTTCCACTTCCAAAAAGGACGAGGAATAATACATTTCTAATTATTGCAAGCATAGAGAATCCTACTGGGATTTATTCACACAAAGATTACGTATCTTGAAAGGGATAGGATTCCCAGATTAAGGATAAATTAAAATCTGTAGACGCGTGTTATCTTCATTACTAGAGAAGTCCCTTTGAAGTCGCATTCAACGTTTGATATTTCCTGAAGACTTATCTGATACTAGTCAAGCTACCAGACTCATTAGTTATAAAAAGAAAAACACGTATTTAAAAGGGGGAATGTGTTTTAAATATTCAACAAATGGATTTGCAGTTCTGGAAACATAATATTCATAATTCATTTTCTTCCAAAATAAAAGATATTTCTATTCTTCGAATGCAGTGTGAGTATACCCTTAGAATGGATTCTACTAACTTGAGGTTGTTGCCTGTGCAGCCTGGATTTCGACGTTGTGTGCTGTTGCCTTCTTCCAGTTTGCCTTCCGCGGCGGTTTTCAACGTTCTGCCGGAGCAGAGTCTCTTCGTTGCGTTCGGTTCGGCAACATAAAACTCCGGCTTGAAAACTCTTGTGCCATTGCGCGCCGCTTTTGTTGGCGCGTTTGTGCTGCGCGCGCCACGACCGACTCCATGCCCACCATAGGCACTAGCCACCACGCCACAGTTTCCCGTCAGTTCAACGACGACTGTTCTTGGTGTCGGTCGGCCGAACGTGCGGGCATTCCCATGTTTTCACTTTGCGTGCCGCGCGTCTTCGTACTTCTTCGCAGCACACGTGCAACGTTACCCGCACCAAATAAACGCTAAACCACCCTAACGCAACCTCGGTCATTTGTGTAGCAGTGTGTGCGTTTGGTGTTAAAATAAACAGCGCATCGTTATCGCCAGGGTTGCCATAAATAACGACGACAACATAAGCGACGCACACTTTGGTACCTTGGCGACAGTGACTTGTAATGCCCTGAAAATCCGCCGTGTGTTATTATTTTATACTTTTTCGGTTTATTGTGGGTGCCCCCGTCGACGTATGTGTATGTGGCTGGTGTGTTGTTGGGCTGGTGTACGTCGTGCATGTGAGTGCGCGCATTGATAAGGGTTTTATCTGGTCGTGCCCGTCGCTGTGGGTACAACACAGGAGACAGCGAGCCGGAGAGCGTGCTCGTGGCCGTTTCGTTTTTACGGGATTTTTATGCTCTTTCCGCTAGGGCAAACGCTGGTGTGTGCGCCTTTTTTCGGTGTTTGATGGCGGAGCGATTGCATACGGTGGTGGTGCCGGCGGATATCTGAACAAGGTGCCTCGTCCGACTGAAACTGCCATGGTGGATACTATTCTTCTGTTGTGAAATAGGGGAATATTTTGGAATTATATGTGCTACTCCCTTCGTACTGTTTGTTGAAAATGATGAGGAATTGTTTACACTTAAAAAGTAAGTTATTTTGTGTGTTTATAAATAAATTAGATATTTACAAAAATGTATCAACTGTAAGAGAATCTAAAAATCTTCAGTATTTTACTTTTGGATATCGATGTTTTCAATCAATCTACAATTTTTATATATTAACAGCACATAATTGCATATTTGCATGAAATTTCTAAATCCACGACTGAGTGTCATTCAATAAGTATAAATAAGCTCACAAAAGCACTAGAGAAAATCCTGAATGTTTTGTTATATTAAAGTGGTGGCAATCAATATCGAACATTTTTGTTGAATATGACCCCGTACGATCAATTTTTTTAAACAAACATTTTTATTACTTTTTGTCTCCCCCTGATTATAGACATTGATATATCAAATATCTCTGCATACTCTTCGCATAGCTTCTCTAATTTCGTTGATAAAATGAATATTTGGTTAATCCAAAACCTTGAAAAGGCAACGGGTATTTTTTTTTGCTCACATGTGTTTTAGGCAAAACTTGAAATATCAATAAATTAGATGATTTAGATTTTTCTATTTATACCATTTTCTAAAGGGGTGTAGGGCCCCTCGAAAAGATTCCTAGTAAAAAGTGTCACTTAATATATATTTAATACTTTTTACTGTATTATGAAGTTTGTGGCGTAAATTAAACAAATCATCAAAAAATTGTCAACTAAAAAATAACAGCACGCCTTCATCTTGTCTTTTATCGTTGTAAATTTATCGTCATTTCCTGTATTATCTGAAAATTTAATTAAAAAATTCATAATTTGAAAATATATACATCATTGTTCTTGATTACGTTATGGTTAAAGGTTTAAGTCGTTGGTGGTTGGTAATGTTTGTCAATCGTTTTTCTTAAAATCAAAAAAAAAAAACTAGAATTCCTAAAAAATAACACCAGAAAATAAGTTTGTTTTAATAACAATTAATTATTAACACTTCAGCTACTCCACTCTAAGCAATATATCAATAAAGAAAACACAACTAAGCACTTATTATATATAGACTTCATAGACATGTGAGAAAATATTTCAATTCCAAACAGCGATGGGATTAAATTGTCAAGCCGACCGTCTAATTAAGAAAGAATTTAAACGCTTAAAAGCGCGCAGCTACCGCGTTTTTCTCTCCATACAGCGTAACACAATTTTTTAAATGCGCTGAGCGTTATTGTTTCACTACGTTTCGTGGATGGATGCAAAGCGCATTTTTTTAATGTTCTATAATTACTCAAGTTTTTCATTTCATCGTGCGCAATAAAAAGTCGCTCTCATTTTTTTCCGGGTTTCTTCTTTCGGTCGGCGCGCGTGTTTTTTTTGCCAACGTGCGACAGCCGTCGTTTAATTCCGACATGCTGTCATGTCAGGAATCTTTTCAACCCAAACTCCCACCACCTCAGGCTCATCCTCATTCAATTTGCCTGCAATGAGTCCCGATCTTCGGGTATGCGATGTTGGAGTGGTTGTTGGTTTTACAGACCATCTGAATGCGAGAATGGCGTCGCGACGTCTAGTGATATCTCTCAGTTTTCCCAGGGATGTTTCACTTTGGGTTGGAATATTGTGTTTCGCTGGGACGCTCTCGGTCGCCGAGGAAAGGTGAAGTGCACTTGGGCTGACGGTATCCGCCTCCTTGAGGCGAGGACCTCCTTGGTGTTGGGTACTTTGTTGCAGAGGAACTAATTGCAAGCTTGTCGACAATGTGAAGAAGTGGAAATCTAGGTTACGAATAGTATCATGTTTGCGGGGACATCCTGTAGGGTTTTCGAATCGAAGGGGAGAGTTTTGGGTGGCACAGGAAGACAGATGTGCTCTGTGTTTTTATTCGGTTCCCTCTGATCGTTGGGAGTTTTAGTGTTTTCACACTTCATTTTGGAAACAACATGTGTACATTACATGTATTTCCTGAATTTCGACACTGTACAGTTGTTTTGAAAAATTACAACTAGGAAGCTACTCATCTTGGTGATTACATGTTTTTATCCTTTTAGAAGTATCTGTGAAGGCACCAGGAAATTGTTAAAACACTTGTCATGTAAAGACAAAAATTACGGTTTTGTCACTTTCGAAATGTATAAATTTAAATAATCAATCGTTCCAAATGTCCGTTAACAGTTTATACCAAACCGAGAACAGATGAAGGTCGTAAAGTTCAAAAGATTATGACATAATTTACGCTGATAGAGTGGCGCGTGTGCGCTTTGACTTATTTAACGCTACTGACAGTTTGAACGGATCAAACTCCTCGAATCGGCACTGGTAGACCACTGGTTGGCTCTCATCTGGTGTCTGGCCTCCGTTTTTGTTTAGGAGTTTTGCTTCCAGAGATTTGTTTACGATCTTTGACACGTCGACCTCGCCACTACATTTCCACATTTATGTCATTTATATTTATGATATAATAACAAACTTACACCAACTACCATATTGCCAACCCCCCGAATACAAACCGGCTGTGATTAACTGTGCATGCATTATTAATTTGTAATTTATATGATCGTGGCCATATGATGTCGGGAAATTAACTTTTGCGAGCACGTATATTTGCATGGAATAGACGTGGCGAGGTGAAGGTTGTATATGATGGGATGTGGTGGTTGGGGGTAGATGGTGTATATATATATATGATCCTTCATTTGCGGGCGAGTTTACTTGCGGACGAATCCCTTAAGTTAATGAAAAATGTATATACATGATGTACATTAGGACGTTGACTTTTGATGTCTCGGTGGAGTAAAAACGGAGTAACGAGTTTAATGTGCTGGCTTTTTATGCGACTTTGCTAACGAAGCTCGGTGAACGACAGTGTCGTTGATGATGTACATTTGCCATATTGCAAAGTGCTCCGAAATGAAACACTCATATTGACGTTAATATATTTGATCCTTGGTTAGAGTGGAAGAGAGTTAAGATTTTTCTGGAGGATATCTGGGATCCCTTTTGAAATGAAATATGAATTTGAATATTATAAAGTTTATTTATAATTTTAAAGAACTTTAAAAGTATCTTCAAAGTTATAACTCAGCAATATTAGTTATTAAAATGTCGTTTTTTTTTCAGAACATGTCTTAATCAATTGTTAAATTCAAGAATATTCTCTGAAATTTTTAACGAAGTTATAGATGACCAGGGGAGGTTCCGAAATCGACCCCTCAGACTTGTATGAAAATTAGTTTACGTGTAAAATAATACTAGAAACTAATTATACTCGAGCGACACGACGCAACTCTTAAGCGTTTTCCTTAAAAATTATTGAAATTTGACTGAAAAATCATGATGTCCTCGCTCGAGAACAATTTAATCTATTTTACGAAAAATTTAATAACAATCGGTATATCGGTGATTTCCTTTTGATTTATTAGCGAGTTTGTGCATATTTCTGTATATTACCACAGCTATTTTAGTATGACAACTATAAATGTTCTACAATTCCATGAAACGACTACTAAACAAACCATAAAATAAACAGCTTTTCAAATTTAGGTATACAATCACCTCATTTCCGGTATATCAACGCAGCAGTTTTGTGAAATTACGTCGAAAAGAGCATTATTCACATGTCTTTGGGTGTTGAAAGCGACGCCTGCCTTTGCACGTGAATTTCTCATGATTGGCGCGCTTTACTTGCCTATTCTATGACAAATTCTTTCGTTTCTGATTGTGTCGCGTTTTTCAATGCGAAGATAAACGACACACATTATTCAGGCTCAGCCGGCTTCTAAATAAAGGCAAAGAAAGTTAGCGTCGGACGCACACATACACCGGATTTGGCCGGAACGATTACAAAAGTAAAAAAATTGTCGCTAGAATCGCGCCGGCCACAAAACGCATTCGAACAAAGTGCATCGTTTGCATACAATTATCAGCAGTTCTCGGAAAACCTCTTAACATTGCAAATCCAGACGAGTTTCTAAACTATTATTTTAATTGCACCGCGCCGTCAAACTTGTACTCTTCGTCAAGATGAGGAACAACTCGGCGAAATATTTGTAATTTTCGTGTCAGTTTTACAATACTTTATTGCAGTAAATAAAGGATAATAAATGTGATCAATAATACAGAAATGTATATATTCTTCGTGCGTGGCATTTCATAGACGTTTATAAACCTGTTTATCGTGTGATTCTTTGGCAATTTAATGAAGTTCTTTGTATATTTTTTCGTTGTTCTTTTTGTGTAATTTGCGTCTGCCTCCAGCGACGTAGCAAAATGGTCCAGTGTTAATTTTATTCGCCAAACACTATGTCGAGGATTACACGTTTTCTTTTGCTTTTTTTTTCGATCGGTTTTTATTACCACGCGATCGGTTATTGCAATAACGATAACTTAACCTGCACTTGCCCGATCGCACGATTCTGCAATCCTGCACAGCTTGTTTTTCTATGGACCTTCAGCGTTTTATTTATGAATTTATCTCGCGACGTTTATTAGAAATCGTAAAGCGCGCATCTTTTGCAAGCAGCTGGGGTTTGACTATTTACATTTGTATTTATCTTTGCTGGGTTTACGTCCATTTGCGTTCGCGATTTTTTGTTGCTTTTCCGACAACTCCCAGGACAGTTTCGCGATGGTACTGGACGACACAAGAACCGCTTAATAAAATCGTTTTTATTATGCGAAATTTACACGTTCATATTTAATTCATGCGTGCGGTTGTCGATTTTTACGATTTACAAGTTCTAACAGCTTACGGATTGCATTGAGATCGCGTCTGCGAACGACGCTGGCTAATAACGAAAATATGAGCGGACTTTTAGTGTTCGATAAAGTTGCACCGACTACCTGGTTGCTTGTTTTATCGTCCGTGCACGAATCCGGCGCGCGAGTTTACGACTGCCTTATTTATGCGCATTTAATTCGTGCTCGGGCAAAGTTTTAAAGGGTGATGCATCTTTTCCGTGGTCGTTTTTAGTGTGGGATGAGATGAATTGGAGCGTCAATGGCAGAAAATTAAACACATAACTTGGGTATTTATCACGTTCCCGCGCAAGATTATTTTCTAGTGCATTTCTTGATGATCTCAGTGCTGTTTCCTTTGGATATCGGTATATTTTCTTATCAGTTCGCTAAACTAGGTTAAGTATGTTTTAACGGGAACGTTGTTACAATAATATGCAAGTTGTAAATATATTGAAATACTTTGTTGCATCATAATGTAAAAGAGGGAACCTCTCATTTACCACGTCAAACATTTTTTTGGAAATAGTCTTAATGAATAGCGAGACTATTCAAAGATATTCGCCAAAAAGTTCACGTCGATAGCTGCAGTATTTACCAAGTTATGACGTAAAGAGATTATAAACGGTTCAAAAGCTCGAAAAATCTCACTTAAAGAAACTTACGAATTTCAATATATGAACTACAGTACAAAGATATTCATTCAAATCGAAGGCGGACAATAAGTGAACGCCCTTTTATCTTTAAAAACCCATTGAAATTCAATTTGTTGTCTTTATATTTTATTAACTGGAAATATATGCTTGAACAGCATATATTTCTCTAATTTTATTACGTAGCAATAAAATTTAAAAAAAAAAACTTTTATTGGTGTCTCTTATATTTTTTTAGATTTTAATCATGATTTTTGTCAGCAAACATGTTCATCACTAAAATCTCACCACTCTCACCTCAATCTCACAGTTGAGGCAGTTGTCCTTTGGATTTGGGATGCGATGCACAGCCATTGTTTGTAAATATTACCGGTGCATTTATGGCATTGCATTAATTCACTGCGCGCGGTTTCCTGTTTCTGGCGGGCCTCCCCGATTATCTAATATTTATTTACGCATTTACATGTTGTGCGGCAGCAACATGCGCGCCGCACTTCGGTCTGTCAACACACGGCGAACATCCTTAAATACTTTGGCAGTACTTACGGCATACAAATTACTTTAAAGTGGAAATTTAAAGCCACACGACGACGAAGACATCGGTATCGCCGACCACATCCGTATCTCTCTCACGCTTGTTGGAACGGGTGTGCATCTTGTTTGTGTTTGTCTACGCCCGTTTGCTGTTTCACCGCGGTTTATTAAATGCGTGCGCCCGTACGTGCAGATGCGCACCGCGTAGATAATACACAATAGCCATAGTCGTAAGTGCATCTGCTACTCAAAATTGTTTTCTAAGTGCTTTTGCATATCTCATCTTTTCTGCGCCTGTCGCAGTCGCAACATGCACAAAAGGTTTGCGCCATCTTGCGCGAAAATTGTGCACGCGCGTGCTTGGGGTGATTAGGTGATTGTTGTGCGGTGTGCGAGAGAGTAACAAGTAATCATCTTTAACGCCCAAAGTGAGACTTTGTATGTATGTGCGCGAGGAATGCTCGGAGAGAGCTGCAGTGATGCAGCAGTCCAGGTGATGATGGGATCACAAAGAAGCGTGCAAGCCATGGTGGCGGTGGTAGTTGTTGGAGGTGTAGTTGAGGGTATTGTTTTGGAGAATGGGAGTGAGGAGCATGAGACTGCCAGATTCTCTGATGGAGGTGGCGGTTACGTCGTGGGTCGTATTAGAACAAGCACAGACACCCAGGAGATTTAAAAAGCCGGCTTTGGTTGTCATGACGACCTGTGATACTGGGGGTCGTAGGTTTGCATCTCAGGGGGGATTTTTCATATTTGTAGTCGGCGCCAGGCTGTTTTGTTCTGGATGTGCTTAGGTTCTACGAGCCAAGACTTGTATCCAGCTCGCGAAAATTGAGGATGAAGTGGCGCAGTGTGGCGTGGTCCCTCAACATTCCCGGTTTTATTATTTAATATATCACATAAGCGGTGATTTATAAAATATGTTTGGGGACCAAACAAGCGCCAAATGCGCTTTTAATTTTCTTATTTTATGGCGGTGACACTGTGCGACTACCAGCATTAGCTGTACGTGCTCCAAACGTGTCGTGTAATTTTAGAACAACTGGATGAACTCGGGGAAAATTTAATGAAAACTGTTGGATACGCCAATGTCGTCGTATATGCAGGTGGAGCAGGAAGGCTGGAATAGCTGGTGCTATTCCTGGGCACAATAGTCACCGGGAATAATAAGATGTGCCACTACGACATGTTTCGTATGCTACAAGGAGGAGACATCCGCCAACTCTTTAGCAATTTCAGTGGCGTAGCGATCCTATGTTTGCTTAGACACAACCAACCGACATCGTAGCACCATAATGTACCGGAAGAAAATTGCCAATGGGATGCACGTAACCGTTCTCTTAATACGGGGACTTAATATCCCGTGATCAGGATCAGCAGCAGCCTTGGCACGCACAGAACCACGTGAGCAACGTTCCTATCACATGAGCCGGAAACATCTTACTGGTGTTGGCATACGGGGGATGACAACACGCGGGGAGGTGGTGCATAATATGGATGATGAGAGAAGGGAGTCACGTCATTTTGTACGTGGTGGCATCATGATGATCATCATCATCAAGTCATACTCGGTGTCGCGTCTGACGAATTCCAGCATTTCCTCGCCGGTTCAGCGCTACTGCTATTCGGCGCGGATGTGAATGCAATCTTGGGAGGGTGAACGTCGCATTAGAAAAGAGATTATTATTACTAAGCTGCCGAGATTATCTGCGCGTGTTCGGGCTGGCAGGCTGGAAATCGGGTACGCTTTTTGTTGCGAATGCAGTGGAGTGGCGAGGTCTTGATGTCTGATTGTGTGTGACTCGACTGCAAATCGACGAAATTATACCCGCCCCCCCATTCCAGTGACCGGTCATGCTCAGCCTGCTGATCCCGGCAATCGGGAGTCTATCTGTCGCTGTATCTATAGAATATAGATAAATGATGGTCGAGTCCTGGATGGCAGAGTAAAAACCAACATGACCAATATGACGAACCTCGAGCTATAGAAAATCACGTGCGCAATTCACGTAGAAATTGCACCTCGGAATGAATGAACCTGCGCGTGCGTTGGTTATAACTGGATGATGAGAATATGAGGAAAAATCGGCACATACTCCGAAACAGGTTGAAAAACGTGGAACTAATCAGGTTTTTCTGCTGCGTACGGTAATAACCTTGTGATTTATGCCCCGTCCCACTTCGCATGAATCTCGACCATATTTCGAAATTATGCTGTATTCCACTAGTCCGCCGACCGAATTTTCAGCCTCACGGTAGAACTCTTCTAATTGTGGAGGCAACATTTTTGGGAAGAGCAATTAACCGTTTCGGAATATGGGGTGCATCAACATCCGGTAATGGTTTGAGTGCGGCAGTGGTCGAAGTGGGTATAAATTTATTATGTTGGACTCGCTGGCGTTTGGCCCATTTTTACGAAGGTCAAACTGCCGAAATTAAATTGCCCTTAACACAGTGGACGTTCGCCAACGGCATGGAGTTCCTTTTTTTGCCTTGTCGCCGTCGCGGCGCGTCTCGACACTCTTCAATCACGACCTTTACGGATAATGACCCTTTTCAAAATGAAGCTCACGTCTGGGCGCAGCTCTAGCACTATCCAAATGACGACCTACCTGTTCCATCGCCTGTTGTGGTTCAGCGCCTAGACGGCCACGTACATTATTGACAAGCTGGATTTTCACAATCAATACGCAGGAGTTCGCTTCTTATTTTCCACTCCTTGATGGCAGTTTGAAGGTTCGACGAGGCTCATTTTTCATGTGCTGGTCATTATCTTCGTCGGGTGTCTAGTGGCTTGGTTTATTAATTGTTTGCCGCTCATTAGCTAAACGACGAGCAACCGGACCCTTGCAACTAGCAAGTGAAGTTTATTAACATTTTAAATTGGACTTGTAAAGTTTTCGGGTGGCTGGGTTCTCTTTCATGGGCACCCACGCTTGCTGTGTTTTCGCCCACTCCATAAATGACCAAGGTTTAAACATTGAACAAATGCTTCTCTTTGGTCGTGACCTGCCCTCCTGTGGGGCCTCCGAAAGTGCCCGCCATCAGCGTCGGGCGAAACCGCAAAAATCAACATTAAGCGAAACAGACGACTACACGCACTCCTCCACTCCCGAACCCCCATTAGGAACAAGGCACGCTACACAACTCCGAGGGCGCAACAAAGAATCGTTGAAAACAATCATGTTTGTCGGAATGTGGCAACCGGTAGCTACACAACGTTATCATATATTAAAAAGCTACATTCAATTTCCATTAGTGGAAACATCACATCAATGGTGCGCATGGTGTGCCCGCAGGAATTCAGCAAATTTATTCCTTTGTGGTGGCACTTATTCTCGGGGAAAATTGTTGCGCAAAATATCTTCATCTCGAACAATGCGGCAAATTACTGCGTTCTTTCGGATAACACCAGGATATATACACAGTTACAGTTGACTGTTGGGCAAAGTGGAGAAAAAGAGGCGAAATGAAAACGTGTCCCCACGTTTCAAGTGGAAACAGAATAAATTGCACTCGTTTTCACTGGCTGTTCCACGGTGTGCCAGGGATAGGGACAAGGAAGCAGAAATGAGAAAAAATATGAAAAATCTTTCGGCATTCGTTTTTGGGCTCTGTGGGGGAGGAGGTTTGCAGGGGGAAATACAAGCACCAGCAAACGAGGTCTCCTCTTGGTTTTGGTTGATGGGGTCGTTTCAGCCGTCAGTTGCAGGAGTGGCAGGCAGGCAGGCTGCGTGCACGCAACGTCAACGAATGTGTATATTGACACTCCCGCCATACGAGTGTGGGCTCGATCTGCAGGACTGCAGGGTGTTGGTTGTGGTCGTAGCAGGCCTGCGACCAGTACTAGGGTGCGACTTTGGGAGTGTTTTCCGGTGATCTCGATGCCAGCTCGGCCTTTGTTGCAAAGTGAAACTTTCACGAAGTAGGCACATCATCTCAAAGTTGCAAAGGGTAGAATTACAGAAACACGTCGCAGCAGAAGCGGAAAAGTCAAGTAATGGAAAACGGGAAAGGAAGTGAAAGTTTCTCGCAAGGCGCGGATGAAAACCGGTTGCACGTGGAGGCGGAAAACCTAGATTAGCTTGGATGGAGTTTGCAAATTCCTAAAGTTGAGTTGTAACTTGTCAGGGAGTTGAAACTTGAAGGAGTTGCCGACCGGTTGTAATATTATAATTTCAACCAAATCTTCTCGATTTTTCGACAGTTTTTTAAACGTTAGAGATCATAAATTTCCGATTTAAGCTATGACAGCAAGTTATGAATTTAATCATTTCATTTCCTTGCAGGTCGCCAATAATTCATTAATAAAACGAAGATGATGGGTACCATGAAAACGCGGCTTCGTTTGCTCATTGTCTCTGCCGCTGCACATGGGTTATCCAACGGAATACATAATTTCCAGCAGGGAATATAAAAATGATTAATGCTCTGGGTTCGCGCTTGCATTTTGTGGAGTGTACTTGAAAGCGCACTGCAAAACCGTGCACTTTCTTCGAAGCGTGTGCGATAACAACAGACGGCACCGGCGCGATAATTTAAGGTGCATGCGCTGGTTGGGCGAATGTACGATCCTATAAATAACCAATTTGCATTAATACGCCTACGAAGTGTGCCCGTCGTCGACTGGGTGGTGTTTCGCGAAGGGGGAACGCGCTTACATCGACGACAGCGAAATGCGTTTCCATATAATCAGCTCAAGTTAAATCAGAATCAAGTTCAGTGTAATCTATAGGGGAGCATTTAATGTGGGTCTTGAGTTGATTTTTGCGATAAATGGTTCGCTTTTTTTCTTTTAGATTTGATCAAAACTTTTTATAGCGATGAATTATTCGTTTTTTTCTGTTAGATTTGATCAAAACTTTTTATAGAGGAAGCACCTGAGATGTCTCCTAATAATTTCAATAGTTCTGACAAGTAAAAACTTTAGCAAAACTAGAAGTCATCGCTATTTTGATAAGAGTTGTTAAAAGATATTCATGAAAATGGTATTCTTGGAATGAATCGAGTATTCCTGAAGTATATATTCCTCTACATTTCTGGAAGAGCTCAGTAATTCGGGGAGAAATTACATTAGACATATTTTGATATGCTTACACTTTCCTAGGATATTCCCTGGATTCTGTAGATGGTTAGAAGATGATTTGTATGTTATGGTTCTAGAGAGTTTATTCCATTGTTATAGTCTTTCTGACGTCTGTTATGCTTATTGAATTTTTTTTGTATTGATATAATTTCATCCTGGAATTTCCAAAGTAAGAAACATATTTAAGATCTACACCAATAGCTGTTTTCAGAGGAAACAAGGAAGTTAAACGGTTCCCCGAAATTCAAGTGATGGCAGGGCGTATCCTGAGTCTATCAACTCCAGAAAAAGTCATTGTTCGAATACAAGTTTGGCTCTATCAAATTTCTATCTGCGATACAACTTTATATTTCCAACAATCTAATTGCTTGAGACCAAAATACAATTTCATTGGACTCTGTTGCATATTTCCGTCCTGTAATAAACTCGCCCTTTTAGCAATTGCAACTTAACCCCCTTCCACCTCCACCCACAGCTCGAAATTCGATCGAGAGAGCCCGTGGGCGTTTTAATTATTCCCCATTTTCAAAAGGGGGAAAGGTCCCGTGGTTTGCACCGGTTTCATTTTGTTTACGTCGGGAAGTGAGAGAATCACCCTTCATCCGCATACAGCCTGTTTCGTAAATTAATCAACAAGTATTCTTTTCTATTGTCCTGTCACAAGAGTCTAGGCAATCAGGGAGGAACAAGCCGAACTTATGTCAGGCAACGAACTGTACAATCGTGAATTATAAATTCCAAACGAAATTATCAAATAATGTAAATTTATTCCCAGTCCACTCCGACGCAGCAGTTGAAAATTCAAATCATTCTGCGCTTGGCGTATTTGTTCATAAATTTGTTTATTTGCACGCTGATGGGATTTGCGAATGATTGCGCGTCTGGCCGTGAGCAAATTAAACGCGATTGATTCAATTCGTTTGATTCGCTTTGGTTTACGAGGCACGTGGCGTAGTTACAAAAAGCCCTTGGGGGGTTTTCTGAACCCCACCGATCCACCCCCACTGAACGGTGGGCACGCACATGCTAGCTGTCTGTATCTGTATTTTATTCGTTACTATAAACGTGGACCCGATTGGCTTATAGTTAAATAATCACTGGGGAGTCTCCCGTTTTATTCGGTTATACGTGATTGCGTTTGCGAGTGAGTATTTTTCGATCTTGTTTGGTTTTCACAGTTTAATTGGCGTGTCTAGGCGTTGCGTTGGTTGACTGTGGCCTTTGATGTGCGAATTTCGCACCGTTTTTTCGTTTCTTTTTTCGATATAGAAGAAGGGACATCTGATCGGTAGAATGTGGGTTTATTGTTGGGCGATGTATTCATATGTGCAATGTGCATCATTAGAAGCAGATGTTGCTTCAAGCTGCAGTGTGCACACAGTGTGCATACTACCATTTGGGAAGTGAACCCTCCCAATGTCCACAGGAAACAGACCGCGACGAAGGCAGCAATAAGCAACGCCACTGACTGGCACATGTTGGCTATATTTTCCCCATCTATAAACGTAAAATTTACCAAAATAACTCAATAACACCGAGCTGGGGCTTCAATTTGTATTTATATTGTTATTTAATACTGTTCTCAACTTTTTGTGGGTCTTATAGTCTGTGTTTTACTGACCAGCTTTGGAAAAAGTATACTAGTCACTTTAAAAAATCCCATTTCATTAACCTTTGCCTGACAAATATCTGAAAATTCTCATGTATATTCAGGCAAACTCTGATATTACATGGGACCTAACTATTTGAGGGTTTCACGGCTATGGTGAGAGTGTCTTTTAAAGGTGCATTTCTTGTTCCTCCTTTTCCTTCCCCTCTTTTCATTGAAAAAGAAGTCTTCTATAGCGACAACCCTAGATGTGGGTGCGGTCGC
>WSZQ02070609.1:2355-19454 GCA_019419845.2 Weissflogia rhopalogaster
AATATTAATGCGATTATATTGATTGCCATATCGTTTGAAAGAGAATTTCAGCAGATTCACAATAGTATAAAAAATTTCTTATTTTTATTTTTAGCCGATCTACAAGATGAAAAAAATGTAGAATGTTGCCAATCAAGTGTTCAGGAAGATTTTTTAAATGGATCATCGAATAGACTTGGCACTTTAATCCTTAATAAGTCTAAAAGTATTAATACTATTATATTGACAGGTATGCTATATAAAAGTATATTTTATCAGCTTTAAAACGTATACCATACTTTTAAATTTTTGATTAATAGTTTATTTGTTATAAGTCTAAATATAGTCGGAAGCAAAAATAATTTTTAAGTCGTGTTCTAGTTTAAAATTTACGTTTTCATATCTCTAAAAGTTTTCTTTCAATTTTAAAGAGTAAAACATATTTAGAAAGAGTATTTAAATATCTTCCAGAATATGCCATAGTTATTATTATGTGGCTATTAAACCATCTGTTATAAAGCAAAATATACGATGCTGTCGAAAAAAGTTACACAATATAAGTATACATTTTAAAGGGCAATAACTAAAGAAATTATAAAGCTGTTTAAAAGGATATATAAAAAGAAAGCGGAATTAATTAGCTTTCTACTGATATCACTCCTTAAAATATGCAAACTTTAGAAATCTTTTTAAAATCAGAAATACTTACTAGTTTCAAAATTGTGAAAGTCGATAAAGTTGACATACCTGAAATAAATGAAAAATACTTTTAGATATACAGAAATTTATGAAACTTATAGAATGGAATGTTATAGTTTATGACATGGTATATCTAAATATGAAGCGATATTTGGAATATCTTGAAAACACATAAAGTTATTGCATGTCTTGCAATCATGTAAGTAAAAAAAGCGGGTTGAAATCTTGCTAGCGTCGATTTGACGCTGAAAAATCGACGAAACGATGCCAAATGTGTGCGGCATGTCTAGACAGTGCGGATTTTAAGCGCACCCATCAATATCAGCGTCGATTTGAATGTACGCGCTGCCTTTATTTCTTTCAGCGGCGCCACAACCCGCGATACATAACCTCAAATAGCCGCCGCACAGAGCTGCCAGCGTGGAAGCGGCGCTGAAAAGGGAAATAAAACGCTCAAGCAAACGAAAGAAACTTTCCTATTGAAATGGAAATTGAAATATTTCACTTGTACACTTTCTAAACTTTAGTTTACCAAAAATGGCCTAAGTCGTACCTACGCCTAAGTCGTACCACTTTAATTACAACAGCGCCATCTATTTGGTACTAGGAACTACTCGAATTTAGGTAAATCCTTGGAATAATCCAATTAAAACGTATTTTAATTATATTTACTTGGGTATCCACATTCGAGGTTTGAAATAAGGGTAGATAAGTCTAAATCTGGATGAGTAATTGGGGTGTGGACAACGTAGTGTACGTTGGACGTTGGTCACGTTAGTCACGCTCTAGTGAGACCCACGGGTGACATTACCCGGGTTCGGATGTGTCACTCGTTTTCCCCCTTTTCGTCTACGCTCCGCCATACGAGTTGTCTTAGGTTTTTATGGCGTGGGTGTGAAGCCACATTGAAAGGGGGCGCAGTGCATGTGACAACATCTAGTATTTGCATCTCGGTTATGCTCAGAGGGGTTGAACATCGACGGCGAATGCACAGCCATAGCGGAACATCCGAAATCACTGCGGTTATTGCTGCCATTTTCGGCCGTTATTGTTGTGATAAACCTATAAGTCTGCTTTGCTGATGGTGAGCGTGCGGCTTGGGGAAAGCGTGCCAAAAGGGGAAAAATATGCTGCTATGTAAATAAATCATGGCGGCGCAAATGCGGCAAGGGTGATAGAACTTCTTAACGCACACTTACATTCGTGTTATTCTATGCATCTATTCATTTCAACCCTCGCTTGCTTTGGCGAGAATACTTGTGTCTTTTATCTGGAAATAGCTTAGAGTGTTTCTGGTGATAGATTGTTTTTGGTTAGGTTAGATTCGAAGAGGTTTGGTTAGATTTAATGACGAGTGTATTCATAGCTTTTGGATTTTGGATTATTCATGGCTTTTACTTTTCCGTAGTTACTTTCTTTTCTCATAATTAGTTTTTCCCTGGTTCCTTAGTCATTCTTCAGGGTCAGACTGCAGAGTTCCTAAGCCCTGTTTCATACTGCACTCGCAGCCGTGGGTGCGAATTAACGCCTATATTTTAATAAGGTACAGTTTATGGAAGCTTATGAAATGGTATAATTATTTTTATATACGATAAAACTCTTTTTAATGGAAAATATATTATCAGAGTTTGAAATGGAGTTATCTTGAAAAGTTATGATGCGATTTACGAATACTTTAAACCAATTTATAGGAAATTTAAAGACGATTTAAAAACTCCAGCGCTAATATCTGTACGACGTGGGATTCTGTATGAAACATAACTTTTAAGAGAGAAATTATATCTAAGTGAAAAAATACATTAATTTTATAAGACGTTATCTCGAAAAGTTATAATCCGATTCACGAATACTTTTCACAAGTTTATTGGAAATTTAAAGGCGTTTTTAATCTTCCCACAGTCAAAACCTTGCGATTTGGTATTCTATGTGATTTTTTTTGTTTTTTTAGTAAAAAAATGATTTGTATATGAAAAAATACATTATCCTAATTTTATAAAACGTTATCTCGTAAAGTTATAATCCGATTCACGAATACTTTCCAATATTTTATTAAAAATTTAATGGCAATTTTAATCTGCTTACACCCTTTACCCAACGACCTTGTATTCTACGTGATTTTTGGACTTTTAAGTGAGAATATCATTTTACGTGATAGAAAATAGAATATTCTCAATTTAAATGGCGTTATCTGAAAAAGTTATAAACCAATTGGCGTATACATCACATCATCTCCTAGGAAATTTAAAGACAATTTCAATCCGTCTTACTGATATCTGTGCGGTGTGGTATTCTGTGTGAACTTTTGTTTTTAAGTGAAAAAATGATTTTTAAGAAAGAAAAAATACATTGCCCAAATTTTGAAATGGACTAACTCGAAAAGTTATAAACCGATTCCCCGGTTCTTCACCAATTTAAAGAAAATTTAAGAACGATTATAATCCACCGATACTCATAAATGTCAGATGTGGTATTAAAAGTAGATTTTTCAGTAAAAAAGTTACCCTATATTTAGAAGACTTTTCTCAAAATGTTATAAACCGATTCTGTAACACTCTTGGTCAATTTATAGGAAATTTAAAGATTAATTCAATACTCCGATACACTGTGCGATGTGGTATTATATGTGTTTTTTTGTTCTAAGTGAAAATTTGATTTTGAAGTTAAAAAAGACATTACTCTAATTTTATCATAGATTTTTTCGAAAACTTGTAGATCGATTCACGAATACTTTTCACCATTTTATAGGAAGTCTAAAGACAATTTTTTTCCTGAAACACCCATGTTTGTGCTTTGTGTACTTCAGGGAAATATTTTACTATAAATAAGTTTAAAGCACCAAAAAACTAAATTAAATTAAAATTTCAATTATGCAACGTTAAGAATAAGCTTTCACAAAGAAAATCCAATTGTAAATGTAATTTTTTAGAGTTGTTTGAAGGGTGGAAACGTAATTATTTCAAGTATGCACAGTTTCGAATCATTTACAAAATAAACGAGAACTAAAACGACGAAATTCCGACGCTAAACAATTTTTTGCTTTGCCCACATTCCGCCCAAGCATTCTGCAGACATTTTTCCTACGCTTTTTCTAGCCTCTGGCGGTACACGTAATAGGGAATAGTTCTGAGGGGGCGTAAATTTCCTCGTTAATAGCGCGTAGTGCCTTCTGTTGTGCTACTCATTCATTTTCCTTTTTATACCATGCATGTTGGTTGCACTTCTACGCTTAACATCGACGTGGACTACTCTCGAAAAAACTGTTACATCTTCCGTTTTTTCTTCCCGTCAAAGCCACAAATAACCGCCGTCACGTTCCATTCTTATTTGAATACGCAATTGTCTCGGGTTCGACTAGACGACTCCTCAAATTCTTTCTAATAATAGTACGTGCTCATCTTTCTCCTTAAGATGCGTAAGATCTTTCTCTTTCGGTAGGGATATCAGAGTATAATGAAGGGGAATATGAATATGGGAGGAATCAGCATTTAATTTCCCAGATAAATTATAAGTTATCCTAAAAACTTTCCTCTTTTCTTTCTTTCTTTCTAGGGTTCTTGGACTCTTTCAACGTCTGCCAACTTGGGAAAAAATTATCAATGTCGAAGATGCCGCCAGTGCGTGTTTCTTTATGGTACGTTCTTTTTGTTGGCGATTCCGAGAAAGTTTCAAACTCTAGCGCGAGGGAGTGATGAGGAAGAAAAAAAAGTGTCTCGCCATGTGATGAATGCGATCATGGGAAGATGTAAGTAGATGGGAGATGTTTGCGCCCCGTGTGTGAAGGGAAGCGGTCGATTTCGAAATTTCACGACAAAAAGTTAATGCCGCTACCACATGGAATGGTTGCATAGTTTTCGGGAATGGGACACATATGTGTAACTGTAGGTGCCCCTTTCTATTTTTTCGAGGTTTTGGGTTCAATAGACCCTAGAAATTTAAGGTTATTAAAGAATAAATCTTGTACTATCCTCAGAAGTATTTTATTAATTTTATTTCTTACGATTTTAACAATTAATATGAATTAATATTAAGAAATTGTGGTAGAGTTATAATATTCATACATGTTGTTGAGGATATATTGAGGTATGTTAAAAAAATATCTGAAAAAAAATTAAAAATGGCGAGGTTAAAGTAGTTTTTTTGTTGGGGTTGATTTTTTTAAACTTTGCGGTTAGGAGTCATTGCCATATTTTTATATCTCAATTTGGGTTTAAGATATAAAAATTTCATTAACACTATTTAATACTCCTTTAGATAAGATTCCTGTTGATATCAAACAATACGAATTATCAGTATAGTGTTCTTTGCTATTCAATTTTGAAGAGTAGTAAACTTATTTCCTACTTTTCTTGTTTAAAAATTAAAATTACAAAGTTTAGTCGCTCATAAGTTAGCATGTAAATAAAATTATACAAATCCGAAAACTGATCTGAATTCAGCGTTAAAAAGTATTTAAGGAAGCGTTAAAAACTTGAAAATATCTTTGATACCCTCTTCAAAAATTACAATTTATAAATTTCTTGAATTTTAATGACATTTTTGCTTTTTATATTTATTCAACTGCTTTGTTTATTCAATAATTCTAAAGGGTATTAAAGGGTATAGAGCATAAAATGTGCTTTCCGATCATATATATTAATGAATATTATCCATATCCGATTCTTTGTAAACTAATAGTTATTGGTAAATAAAATATTTTACAAGTTTTATCAAGTTTTAAACGGCACTATCTTTAGAAGTAATGAAAAGTTTAGAAGTCTGAACTGATCTGTATACAGTGTTAAGAGATCTTTCATAAAATATCTAAATATTGGCACATATCATTTGTTATCACTTTCAAAATTATATTTACAAACTTTAGAAATGACTCTTCTACTTTTGCACTATCTTAAATTTGTTCAAATAATTTGTTTCATACTATTTCGCTAATTATTTCGAAAGCACTTCTGAATAGTCAATAAAAAGGGCTTTCAAATGATATATAATAGTCAGTATTATTGATTTCCAGTTGACAATTCGTATTAATGGTTAAAAATTATTAGAATAATTCTGTTCATTTTCCTAAAAATTGGAATTTCCACATTTAAGCAGCTATAGTCTTAAAAATATTTAATATTTCAGAAATGTGAAATCAGATCTGAAATCAGCATTAAAAGAGCTTTCAAAGAAGTCTAAAAGCTTGTAAAATATCATAAGATACCACGTTCAAAAAGGACATTTAAAAATATTATCATTATCAATTCCTTGTGAGTATTTCTTTAAATTTGTTAAAATAACTTGAGTAACAATGAAAAGACGAAAAAAACTAATAACACTTTCAGTTGTCATTTAAATGATCTTTTTAATGACATACAGTAATTTTATTGCTCTGAAGTAGGTTGTTTAATTCTTATTAGTAAAATAGAAATGAAAAAATCTTGAACATTTTCTTAAGCATTGAAATTACAATTTTAAATATCTTTAATTTCTATTCTAATTTAAATTTGACAAATCCGAAAATTGATTTGAATTAAGCTTTAAATTTATTTCCAAAGAGCATCAAAATATTGTAAAATATCATTCGATACTCCTTTCAAAAATAACATTTAAAAATATCAAAAATGTCAATCCATTTTCTGTATTTGTTTAAATTTGTTAAAATATTAGCTGTAATATTATGAATCGAACAATTTTTATAACTATGTAAAATACTCCTTTAAATAAGCTTTCTAATGATATCAAATAGTAACAAGTATCATTGCGAAACCGGCGAAATTTTAAGCATTCCTCTCGGTCGTCATGTCAGTCAAATGATAATTTTATGCCAACTTCACGCACATGAATGTCATGGCTACATCACCTCAGGCGTCTGAACCCTTGATTCCAAAGTCTGCTACTAAAGATAGCCGCACCAGACAGTCGTAGAATCATGTCATTCTCAGCATTTCAGACCGGCGACAGTGGCACGACACTCTCCGGAAACTTTAAGCACCCGACAAAGTTCAAATAATCCAAGGTGTGCTCCGATTAAATCCCAAACTTATTAACCCACCTCTTCCCTAAGAAAAACTTTGAAAAAACGAAGAGAAACCGGAAAGGAGAAAAGAGAAAGGAAGGAAAAGCCAAATTAAACAAATATTATTTACTCTGGTGGTTTGGGCAAGATAAAAAACGCACCAAACCATTAGAAATGTATACATTTTGCCGCCCCCTGGTCGAAGACGTCGAGGTAAAGAGTTTATCACAGCCGCTGATGAATATAGAGCGAAATTATGTGTGCATTTGCATATTTAAATTTATTCTTCGCGGCGTGGCAACGGAGGCAGTGGAGGCGGTGGCCTCTTTAATAATAATTTATCCGGCTGGATGGTTTTCCTGTTTTTTCTTTCTTTTCTCTTCTTGCCAGCCGCCACCGCCACTGGTCGACTTCGTCATCTTCTTTTTTCCAAGATGTATGTTTATTATTGTAACGTCGCGTCGTGTCGCGTTTGCATATTCGGGTGTCAAACTCGCAGGCAGCTGAGGAAACGAAGGCAAAGACGAAAGTAACCTGGTGAACATACTCGCAGGAACGCATTGACGCAGCAGGAAGACGAGGCGACACAGGGCACGGAAGAAGGAAAAGACAGCAATTGCTCTCGAGATGAAGAGAGGAATTTTAATGAGCATTGTTGCGTGTAAATGTTCCACTCGCCGGCGCATATAACCCGGACTCGAATTAAATTTTTCATCATTTAGAAAATTCGCGTTATTATTGCGGAAAATGTCGCGTGAAATTTGCATTTTTCATTTTTAATCTTCCGTAGTTGATTAGGTTTTTGCATTTTAATATTAAACACCTCATTTATTAAGCTATATTTCTAGATGTTTTTGTGAGAAAAATATGTTTGTTTTGAATTTTAAAAATTTTCCTAACACAGAATTGAGTTTTGCGATTTTACTAAGTCCGATGTCCATAGAAAGATAATTTCATGTACTTTCGTGTGGCACTTAAGTCACGTTAAGTCATCATAAAAGGAGTCATAATCATACAATTTTAAAATATATACAGTTCATTGAAGGGCAATTTACTGTATTTTTATGCAACTCTATTTAATATAAAGGGTTTGATATAGTTCATTTAAAAAAAAGAACGAATATGATGTTTAAAGAAAGATAATTTCATATGCTTTCTTATGGTACCATACAAAATATCGTAATAGTTATAGTTTTTGAGATAATGCGATTTTTTCAATTTTGTACCTTAAACCGTCAGAATTTATAAATTTAGAATGCTAATTTATTCGATTGATTTGCCAATGATAGTATCATCTTAATATAATAAATGTTACTTCTTCCGAAACACAATTTAAAGGGCTTTCATAAGTAGTTGAAATTATTAAGTATTATACAATAGTTATTGAGATAATAACGATTTGGTATTCCAACGAAATGCCAGGAATGCCACAAATTTTAAATTACATTTATTTAAAGTGCCTTTAAAGGAAGTTCTATTCAAACAAGTTCAATTAATAAAGTATTTATGAAAAGATAATTTTATACACTTTCTTAAAGTACTATACATAATATTGTCAGTGTTATAGTTTTCCGGATAATGAAGGTCTTCTAAGACTATGTATCGAGAAAAGCAAAAAATTATAAAAATGAAATGTTCAAATTTGTTTAATCAATTAGTCTATGATAAAATTAAGTCAATACAATCATAATGACAACATTTGAAAGAGAATTTAAAGAACTCTCTAATGTAATTACAGTTTTTAAATTTGATAAGATACGTTTTTAGATAATTAGTATTTTGTTGGAAGTCCGACGTCCAACGAGTAAAAAATTACAAAATGTATCATTAAAAACTGTTGTTAATAACATTTAGATCCTTTCAAACAATTATTAATATTTTGAAATTACCTGGAGATTATCTATACCTCCAGATAATTTCAAAGGATTAAAAAGGAGATTTGTATTACATATTTACAGTTTAATATTTCGGTCAACACAACCCCCAAAAGGAATGCGAATATTTCCACATGAGAATATCATGCGTAACTAGATCGATTTCGCTCACATAACGCCAACCCCACAGTCATCCGATTATCATCCAAATCGTCCGAAATAATGCTACGGCAATATCCAAAGTGATAGCAATAATAAGGGCGTCGGGAATTTGCTCATGGGGGCCGGCGGCCACACCGCTGTGCACGTGGTTATTGCCCGGCAGAGCAAGCACGGATGAAATATGGAAAAATAGGGAGCAGGGAGCACACAGGGTAATGCAAAAAAAGCACTCGCTTTCTGGTGTCGCAGTCAGAGGTCTCGGAGGGTTTGCGAAAAGTCGACCGTCTCCGAGGGAGTTCAGCGTGCATTGCAAAAACGTTGTTGAACTGTCGCTTCAACTGAACCGAACTGAAGTTGTCTTCGTCCCTTGTCGTTCGTTCGCTTCATAAGTATCTTTCCCTTAAGGAAAAGAGGTTGGTAGAGAGGTTTTAAATTTTTAGATATTCAGTCTTAACTGAAATACTTTTTCTTTGTTAAGAACAAGTATATTGAGTTAGTGAGAAGTAACTTTGTTTAATTTGGTGTTTAAGGAGAATTTAATGTAGGTTTGAGGAATTAGATTTTTAGAGGTTTGATGTTATATGAAAGTGTATTTCAGGGGCTTTCGAATGGTTGGGAGGAGAAGTTACTGTTTCAAATAGTTTTCCGATTATTTTGATTTTTGTATGATTGCGTAAAGCGAACTATTAAAATTCATAAAATATCATACTTGTTTTTCTGAAGGAAATAAACTGATTAGAATATAATGCAGCATCATTTGAAAGACAATTTAAAGTACTTTCATAGGACTATTTAGAGGAATTGATTTAGTTAATAGTATTATGTTTATTTATATTATTCTATGCTAATGAAACGAGAGTTGTTAAAATTCTATAACAAACAAATCTGTTTTTCATAGGCGAATAAATCATTTAAAATATAATAAGGAATAAATTAAGGAACTATTGTATAGTTATATAGATAGTATATTTCTACGTTTACACAATGCGAGACGTCAAAATTCTCAAAATAACAAATCTGTTTGGCTAAGGTGAATAAATTAATTAGGATGCATTGCAATTTCATCAATAAACACATTATTTGATAGCAAATTTAAAGATATTTTGAATAGTTCCAATTAGGAGTTTCTAGTATTTATTTTATTCGTGTTATTTAAGATTTTCATGACTTAGTGTAATGAAGCTTTAAAATGTTCAAATATATTTCAAAATCATTTAAATCAATGATAGTCGAAAACTATCTTATCAGCATTTACAACATTTGAAAGACAATTTAAAGAGCTTTCGTGTAGCTATTAATAGAAACTATCTCATCAATAACTACATCAATCGAAAGACAATTTAAAGAGATTTCGCACTAGATAGAAATTAGTGTTGTTAATAGTTTTGGGGTTATTTATATTTTTATATGATATCACAATGGAAAGAGTCAAAATTCTGAAATACACACGATTGTTTTCTGAGGTGAAAAAATCGTTTAAAATATAATTTAATGTAATTGACAGTAACACCAGTTGGTAGCTTATTTAAAGAGCTTTCAAATTTGATAGGATAGAAGAATTTAATATTTATAAATTACCAGATATTCAAATTTTAAAGGTTAAGATTTTTTCTTCATGACCGAATACAATGATGCATCAAAGTGTACATCAAAGTTTCAAAGACAATTAAATCAATGAAATTATAAACCTATCTAATTAACAGGCATAATATTTGAAAGGCAATTTAAAGAGCTTTCATATGAAATGACTCCTAAATACTTAACCCTAGAAATTTTCGAGTTATTAACGAATTTAAATGACATTGCAGCTTTGACAGATCAATATGTACTATCTTACAAAAATGACTCTTCATTTACAATATCTATAAATATATTCCACAAAAAATTATAGAATAAACATTATATATACAACCTAAGTCTAAAATTAAATTATCCTGTTATATTTTCTTTTACTTAAATTTATCAAAATATCACTCGACTTTCTTGTCCTCATTTTTCGAATGCAGATAATAGGAACAAGATTAATTATTCCTGACATGACATTAATTTTTCTGGAATTCAAACATAATGACATTGCGCTGTGTCTCTGTTTCGTTTTTCGGCGGGGTACATTGGTTCGTATATATCCTGTGTAATGATGATTCATTTCCGGCGTGTGTCGCGTCGAGACATACGCATTTCTTTTCCGGAGGGTAAAGTCCGCATGAATCACAAATATATTTAAAACGCATGCGAACATTGCATGAAAACATTATACTGGAAGTTTGAAAGTCTAGAAGGTATAAGCAAAGGTATATAAAATCAAAATATTCCATGTTTTTAAGCTTCAAAGGATATATATTGCTAATTACTGATTTTGTAAGGTTTTTTGTCGGGAATTCATGCGAAGTGGTTAAAAAATAATACAAAGACGAGTTTCTTATGTGTGTTATTGCTAGAAATATTTAAACAATCCGTATTTTTGTGCAGAGAGATATTTTTGTAGGAGATAATTTATTTTGGAAGTGTGGCTGGAATCCATTGCCGCACAAACAATATTAAGATCAACAAATCTCAATCACCATCCGCATCAACAAACCGTAATCAGCACGTAATCAACATCCGCCGAGACTAAACATCGGAAATGCTGACACGTCAAAATCGATAAGGCGCGATCCGCAGCAAATAAAAGATTGTCGCGTCTGCATTTTCACCTGCTATATATAGTCGACATTTCGTCACCATCAACAGTCAGTCAATTCGAGACTCCGGCATCGGCAAACCGTCATCACCTGCGACACCTTCTTCAGCAGCAAGCCGTCTTCACCTGGAGGCCATCGCCAACAACGAATCCACAATCACATTCACTCAGTCAGTCCGAGTCAGTTCGACATTGAAGTCCACGAGCAGCGAGCCCAACACCTGCTGGTAATACAGAAGTAATAACTTCTTTTTTTATTAATTAATCCTGCGTAGGCAACGTCAGTAACAATATGATCAACTTTGGTATAATTTCGAAAAGGATAGAATCTTCTTGATTTCTCCTTGAATTCATCGAGATCTAGCTTATGGCTGTCTAGCTGGGAAAGTCCTTCAGGTGTTTGTTTCTACCTCAGATTTGCATAATCTTCAACTTGCGTGGTCGTCTTTGCCAATATTGGCTAGATCGTAGTACAGGATCTCGGCATGACCTGTCAGTAGACTGAGAAGTAGCCTTATATTGTCCTTTTTCAGCTTTATATATTTTTTGGGTTCTATGGTGTTAGACATCGAGTAACCTCTTGACATGTCTAGAGTGCTCTTCGTATCTCTATTTGTCTCTCTACGCTCTTCGTGTCTCATATTTTTATATGAATTATAAAATGGTTGAAACAAAGAGATGATGATGATCCATGTCCATATTTTAAATGCCTATATATCTTTGTCGTCATTGTTTAAAAATGATAATTATTGGCTTCTCTATGGATGGAACCGGGTCGCTTACTACCGCCAAAATTATATTACGAAGTGGTTTACCTTCTAATAAGAAGTTGTGGCGGTTACTAAGCATGAATAAACATCAACATCCGCTGAAATCCTAATCAGCCAGACATAAACATCTCATATGCTGGGACGTCCAAAGCGTCACCGCGAAAACGTAACTCTCGTGTTTCCACGGTGACGAACAAAGGAATGGTCGCTTCATTACATGAATCTATGAGGCCTTCTTAGGGTAAATAGGCGCCCAATTCTGTCACCGAGGTCCATCGTGAGCATTAAGTCATCATCAGCTGGTCCGTCATCATCAGCCAGAGTCCGTCTTCAGCAGTCAGGTTATCTTTGGCAGCCAGTCGACATCAGCAAGTCCGTTTTCACCTTCAAGTCTGTCATCATCAGCGTTATCCGTTTTATTGTGGCACAACAACCCCACAATGTTGTTACTTTAAAAAGCTTATACAACGTATATACAACCTCACCTCAACTAGAAATTTCAATAATATCTTTAGACCGATTTTTTCCTTGCAATAAACAGCGTAGATATTTGATAAAACTTGCATTGCATTACATTCGACCTAAAATTGCATTATTCGCCAGTGGAATGTAATAAAACCTCGCGATTGTTCACCAGTTCATTGGTTAACACAGAATTGTAGATATTGGGATCCCTTCTTCATCCCTCCTGCCAATTCTGCGTTCCCTATACTAGAACACGGCCCAAAAACACACGAACACAAAAAATGAAATAAATCTACGACGAGTGCTGCTAATCTTTTGATGTGTGCAACGTTATCAAAACCCTCGCAACAGCAATACTTTATAAAAACGCCGCTGTAAAAAGCTCGACGCTCTCTACTCGTGCGCACTTCATGACTTCGGCTGTAATGGACGCAATGCAAATGTGCAAATCTACAAATGATACCTGCTGGAATAGGAGCGCTAAAACCCACAGCGTCGAGCCCGACGAGCCAGCCAATTGCGAGCCGGGAATAGTATAAAGTGCACCCCGGCTAATGCGCCTGCAAACGATGGCGAACTGGCAAATGGCAAAATTGTGAATTGCGAATATGCTTGCGATGATATGAGTGCGATGAGAGTCTGAGGTTATAATGCGATAAGTGTTATGCGTATGTACATACATACACATTGGATGCACTATTGGACGAGTTATTAAATGTTTTATTATTGATGTACTCGTAAGATGGGTTTTAAAAAAGACGAGTGTATTTTTCAACTAACTTGATATATTGAACTAATGCTGCAATAAGAATTGTAACCAAAAATAAAACAGATTTTACCATCAATAAACATGTTTATTAATAAATAACCTAAGTGTTTCCCAAGGCTTAAACAATTTCAATATGAAATCTGTATTAAATCTGTTGAGTGTTTGAGGAGAAGATGGTTGTCTGAGGGTGTGATTAGGTGGGTCTGTAGAGTGTATACAGGGCAGTTGCGAAAGTTGGAGCGAATGTATCAGAAAGGTTTAAAATTGGAGGAGGTTAAGGCAAGAGTGCCCACTGTGAAATACGCTGATTTTGTTCTGTTTTCGTAGCTGTCGAAGTGTTGCGTTGCGAAGGGTGGCAGGAAATTGATATTATTTCAGCGGATGGCGTGATCGCTGGAATTGTGTTACTGCCACAAGCGCCTTATGACACACCTGGCGAATTGAAACATTATTATTGATAGTCTAATATTTATGCGTAAGACGCTGGAAGCACCCAGCGAACATTTTGTACGAATAAAGAGTAGTTGTTAACCAGAGCTCGGGGCGTGAAGTCAATTCCCCTCACTCTTCCCAGGCTTACGATCACTTAGCGGACGGGAGTCTGGGGCTGTTTTCTTTGGGTATAGTGACACCTTCTGTACTCTGTACAGTGGCGACCGTATCAAACCGTGGTAAAACATAACCGTACCGCGTACTATTTTCCGGTCCAGAACACCCACTGAGCCCCCTGCTCTTCAACTTTTATGTGAGTGTGTGGGATGAGGTACTGCGAAACAGACAAGACGGAGAGATGGAAGAAGGAAGATCGAAGGTATGGATGCTGGTATTTGCTGATGAAATGGTTGTGGTGGAGAAGGTGAAAAAATATATGCAAAAAAAGGACTGACAAGGAGAGTGTTCCAATTGTCCAACACCAAATTGTTGAAACTTTTTGTACGTGTAGTACATATATAGAAATAAATAGTGTTAACGGGATTTTACGCCGTTTTAAGTGGGCCTAAAAAGAGGCCTTCGCTTAAAATTGTAAGAAGGTTATTTGTAATTGCACGATGCATTTCTTATGGGAAGGGAAAAATTGAAATGTTAAAAGCATTTTTTTCCTCTAGTACTCCATGAGCTGGCTTCAATTACTTAACACCAATGAATTCGTCTTTTAATTTGCTACAGAACAATATTAATTCCATGCGTGGAAAATTTTCCAAATTTTTGAAGTCGAGATTTTGTGATAGAAGTATTTATTTTGTTAGACTGACATCAGGCCGGTAACCCAACAGTTACAGGTAATGTCACTATCACTTAAACCAATCACACGTCACTGTTTCACACACATAACTGTCTAAACGCTGACTTTTTAATAATAATCCAAGAAAACACGAATTCCCAACAAGGAAATTGTAAAAATTAAAACATTCCCTCCTCCACCTTTCATAATATGACGGGGAAACACATTGTATTGGATTATCCGGATCACTTTCATGTAATTTCGCCTGAATATTATATTCCGACGTTATTCTTGTCTAATAACAGACACAATGTCGACATTTGACAACCCAGATGGAGATATTTCCTCTGTTTAATTATCTTTTCCTGGAGCGAAATACAATAATATGGATAACACCGAAAAACATCCACAAAAATACCTAAATATGAATACACTTTCGACGCATAAGATACCAAGTAAGATACAAAATATAAGAACATGTCAGCCTTATTGTTAGATTCATTAAAATTATATGAGAGGTAAACGTATTTTTCATGAGATTTTCCACGTATTTTCCGTACGTTAAAAACATATTTTCAATTTTGTATAAATAACCTGACGTATATTAATTTAAAATTTCAGGGTTTAACACAAATGAAACAGGTGAAAAGTAGGATAATACTTATTTTATTAAAAAGCGAAAAACAGGAAGAATATAATATTAAAAATATGCGGAAATAAGCAGAAAAATGAAAATGCAGAAATTAATCTACCTTTACCTTATTTGTGGAATTGAAGATGTGAGAATAAATCAAAGAGGGAAATGTACGTTCAAGAAGTTTCCTTCATTTTCCATTTTACCGTTATAAATACTTTCGGTGTGTTATAAAATGCTTCTTTTTAACGAATTGTGTATATTTTAATATTATTAATATAGGGAGAAGACCGCAGTACTTTGCTTTGACGAAAATGCCCAGGAAGGATGAGGTCACGCTGGCGAGAGTGAGGGTGTGAGCATGCATATTTTGTGGAAAGGCAATCGACACTTAGGAGCACTTGGCTGGGGAGTGTACCGAAGTCTAGGAGGAATGGTCTAGGACGGGAGGGATTGGAAGGATGACAATAGAAGAATGGCTGAAGGAATCGGGACAAGGAGTGGAATACCTAGACAAGAGAGAGCGACATGTGTCATTTCTCTTCATTCCTGTAGAATGTTTTGTGAACTTCAATTTTGAGTCAAGTGTAACACGAAGATATTTCGTCGAAGATGATGCAAATATTTCGTTGCCATTCAATGGGATTTTATTTTCGGCCTAAACTTAACTTTTATAAAATATTATCAGGCGCAATTTATCAGGATGTATATCTTTATTAAACTGTCGAGTTTACTCATAATTAACATTTTATTATCAAATAAATATTTAAAAAAATCAATAAATATAAATATTTTCAGTCATAGCATTCACTACATTTATTCATTCATTTACATGACACATAATTTTTCAAGCATGTTAATAACAAATATATCAATTCAAATTTAATTAAATACATCGTTTGTTCAGGCAGTTGTGGAAAATCGTAAAAGAGAATTTAAACAGATGCTCGTTTGATGAACGCGCAATGAAACAATTGTAATTTCCGTCTACGACATTCGCAAATTATTATTATTCGTAACACGTTATACTGTTGCTGGCCGGTGTGCACATGAATGTGTAGAAATGAGTTTTAGGTTATTTGCAATTAAAATACGCGCTTGTGTTTGATATTTGCTAATTTAATGCTGTCAAAGCTAGGCTAATAGCATATCATTTGATGGCAATTGAAATTATTGTTTAATTACTAATAAATTGAATGATACACTTGCATTCGGTAATATGCTGATATTTTCATTATATTTCATTCTATTTAATGTTCTTTGTTTTATTTCATTGCTACGAATGTTTTTAATTTATATATGCGTTTTTTAAGTTAAATCTATTAATTTGAAGAAATAAGAGCTAAGAGAAGTTTAAATTTGTGTATAGTTGGTTGCATATATTGTTGTATTGTCTAATATTACTGAAGTTAAAAAGTAGAGTGAAAATCAGGAATGAAAAAGTGTCTTTTTTGTTTCTTTTTTCACTTGGTTAGGTATTCCATCAATTTTTTTTTTAACAATCGGGAAGTTTCCATTTTCCACGGTTTTTCTCCATCGACGATCAACGATGCAAAATCATAAAAGCGAAATGTTTGTTATGCATTGCAGATTATATCAAAATTTGGTGAGGCAGGAGCTTCTTTTCTGATTTTTTCGCACATTTTAAAAATCAATAAAAATCAATTTTTAAAAAAATATTAGGTCTTGTTTGTTTCTGACTATATTTGACTCTTTATTCATACTGGGTTATGATAATAATTATTTATTTATCATGAAAAATACTGATTTCGTGTCCTTTTCTGCGAAAGACGTCTTAATATAATCCGCTAAATAAAGTTAAATTTTAAAAATCAATTAAAAATAGACATAAT
>WSZQ02070620.1:7254-23060 GCA_019419845.2 Weissflogia rhopalogaster
TAATACTTAGACAGACATGGGATAATTTTTTTTGCTTATTTTCAATATGATTGATATGACATGACACCACTTTACTCATTTCAAACCAAAAACCTATGCAATTTGATTTAAATAATTGCTCCCTATAATTGATTTTTATATAATAATTCGTAAAATATCACTAATTACTTTTGACAGTTCAACACCGCCTCTCATAGTGCTTACTAAACGGTGAAAAAGAGCGAAACCAGTGGCGAAACAAAAAATCAATATTTTTTAACCCACCGCAATCCGTACATCACCGGTGGGACACCCCGCCCGATAGAAGGTACACGCGTGACCCACCGGTGGGGCACGCCGGCGTCAACGACTTTGGAACATTTTCTAAAAAGTACGAAAAAGTAACGAATGATATTCGTGTGTAAATAGCTCTTGATGCATTTACCACCAGAGAGTCTAGCTGTGCTCGCGCCCAAACTCGATATTTCTATCTATAAAACTTACCACTGCGGATATACCCCCAATTAAGTGGAATCCACTGTAGTTCTAAATGTGTACATATCTACCGAATTTCTGAGGTAAACCTGTCAATCTAAGTAGCTTGGAAAGTTTACCAAAAATATGTTAATCTGTTTTTTTTTTAATTTTGCAGTGTTAGCCTAAAATTCAGAATATTCTCATAATACTCATGTTATTCCAGGGAGTGAAACTTGTACGAATCCTGAGAAAAATGCATGAATACAAATAAATAGCAGGCAATATAAGTTTCAATGAAAGATGTAAATTTCGTGTTCAAATTTCTTTTCTAGGATTAGCATACCACAAATTTGTATTTTGATACCAAGTTATTTCCTTGTATAATGGGTTTAAATTACTGGCAATGTGACGGTACCTTGAAGTAACACGTTACTTCAAGGTCTCATCATATTTCCCGATCCGACATTTTTGCCATTATATAAATATATGAAATATAGATAATATGGAAATAGAATAAATTTCTGTGTCCTCGTTTAAGTATTTTTGTAAATATAATGCATATTTTTTTATATTTTGTAATGCGAACAGAAAGATAATGCGGTAAACTTTCAAAATTCAAAAAAAAATGGATGAAATGGAAATCATACCAATTTCTTAAAGAATACTAAATAAAAATAAAAACTTACTGTCGCCGTTAGTATGGTGATAATCTCCGCGTCCATCGCCATTGATAAATTCAGCTTTCCCATTAACTGTAATCAAAGAATGGTAGTTAAAAAATAAATAAAAACAACCAAAATGTTATAGAAAAATAAAAACAATAATATAAACGTATATAAATATAATATAAACAATAATATATAAATATAAATACACAAAGGACTTACAAAGCAATTATATTAGATTTCTTAATCTTTATCTTTTTCCACATATGTTTGGCATAAGGTAAAAGCAAAAGTATGAACATACTTTAAACGCGTATTATTTTTTATTATATCATTATATAATCTATTTTATTACATTCTTTATGCTACAAATCATTAAAGAAATCAACTTTAACCAACTTCTCTAATTCTATCTTTATCTCTGGTGGTAAATCCTGCAACTTTGGAGTTCGCACATCATTCGTTTGTAGTATACTCAATTTCGCAGGAATTGCTATAGAATTTTTAAAGTTCGTCGCAAACTGTCGCACATGTTGAAAACGTTTCGTCAACGAGACTCTAGAGTCGATCACATACTGCGATGGATCTACCATCATCGAAAAGTTGGCGTTGTTGACCCCATATACATTGCAGTTCACCAGAAGGTAGTCCTCGATGCATCGACTTACAACCAAACGACACTGATTAACTTGGAAGTCCCCAAGTACGAACATGAAGTCGTAGAATGTCGATGATCGCCGCCAATCGGATGGTAGTCGGGTGGACAGTGCATTTACTCGCCGCCGATTGAACGCAATATCATTATTGGCGGCGGAATAATCGGCGACACTTGTCCCTGGCACAAAGCCCAGCTCCAGCATGATCACGTATACGAAGAGTACAAGTATGTCGTAGCGATTAAGCATTTCTATCTTGGAGCCGCCATCCACGCGCTGTGCATGTGCCATCGCCGCCTCCAGGACGAGGGAGTACGACTCTGGCACACTCTCACCGTCGATATCTTCGATCAGTAAGGGTGTCAAGTGTGAAGTCACTAGAAAATATTTAGAATTAGGTTCTAATGCTTCAAGGAACACTGCTAATCACACGAAAAGCCTACCTGAATTAACCAGGATATTTAAAAAGGTTCATTTTCATGACGGCGGAAGGTTAATTTTTTAAAATTATTAATGATTCGGAATTTATAGAAACAATTAAATTAATATGACTACCTTATCCCATAATAATTTCTACAATGTATAAACTTTTAGGATATACTATCAATGAAGTCCTGGATAATTAACACATCTATAATTTAACATAAGAAATTTTAGTTTAAATTGGTCTCTCGGGATATCTAAAAATTCTCAATAGTGAGCACAGTAATATCTGTGCCCTGATGAATCTTGCCACGATACCTATGATACATAAATTGAGTACGAATCATTGTTATAATGGATTAATCGTTAAAACGAAGTGGTTATAAGAGACAACTACTGTTGACAGAAGAATAAAGTGTTAAAAATGGGTGATTAAAAATACTAATCATTTCCTGAATTGCAAGAATTAGCACATAGCAAGGATTTTACGGGAAACTATTTTTGTCAACGGATCAAGTTTTTTGTTAAAACTATATGCTTTCGAGAATATTTTTTATTAATTATTTGTTAATTGACGGAATACTATAGCCGCCTGCAGAGTTCCCCAAAGACATACCAAGTCAGTATCAGTGAGGTTGCGTCAAAACATGTGAAACAAGATTACTAAAATAGACAGTAGAATTGTGTCTTTGTTTTAGCCGATTTTGGAAATATTGATGTTTGACAAAATGATGATTGAACTGAAAGTAGCGATTTTGCAGGAAATTCGTTTTGTCCGAAAAACAAAAAAAAAATCAATAACATATACATCGGTTGAGTGGTTTTCGATTGGTTATCGATTTGAAAAACATAGCTTTGAAAATTTGTTAATAATTAAATCAATCAAGCAATAAATCTCTTTCGGTTTTATCTAACTAATTAAGAAATTTTGAATGAATCACAAAGTAACTGAAGTTGAAATGAAAAATTGGCGTCCAACTTTGTAACAATTTGGAAAATTTCACGTTAAATGAAAGTCTGAAAATGGTCACTTAAGTCCTAAAATTTCAAAGGTATTTTCTGGTCTCTGAGGTAATTTTGTCTGTAACTAGGATCATCTGCTATTTTGAAGGAACCTTGTTTTCCTTACAAAGAACAGAGGAATCAATACACTAAAGAACAGAGAGAGAGAAGAGAGTTTGGACAGGATTGACTTGATGAATATTGTAGAAATGCAACGTTGTCAATAGTCCACAGTTTTAACTTATTTATTTTCTTAATCTTATTGTTAGCCATTCATTAAAATTCATTCATTAAAATACGTGTTAGTTAATTTTAACTTTTAAAGCGAGTGCCCTCTCTGAACTTGACAAAATAAAAGCCTATTTCTTCAAGAAAGTCATTGGGGTACATAAATCGGTCTTCAAAATAACCTGCCTCCACATCACAGGCTGTGGTACGTTTATAGAAAATCTAATAGATGGCTTCGACTTCACAGACTATGTAATCCAGGAGTACAAAGCTTCTATAGATATCAAAAACTGGATCTGCATTCCAATGTAACAAATGGAAAAAGGCTAATCAGAAGAACAGAAGGTGTGCTTATCGAAAGACTGTTCACGAGTTCCATCACTGTGCACCAATACACGCTTTCATGAACCCTGTCAAGACTACGTATGCAAATTCGGCGAACACGCATACTCAGACCATGTCCATATCAGTGGAACTCTACAATGACTTGATAACATGATACATTATAAGTCAACGCTTTACCTTGAGAAGTATTGTATTATACCATATTATTATTAAACATGTATAGATGCGAGAAAATTTATGATTATTAACATTATGTATTTACATTATAAATAAGAATAATTTTAACTTTATAAATCTTATCCAAAAGCAACTATATGATTATATTCTCTTACTTCTATTTTAATAAGTATTATCCGAGTTTTGAAACTAGAATTGTGAGATACATCTATTTGTATGAGTAAATGCAATATAAAATTTAAATTTCGCGCCATGCTTGAATGGTTGCCTTGCTCCCTGATTGGTTGAATGACCAAACAGTTGAATAACCTGTTGCTATATTTTTACTTCTTCACCAGCCTGGTTGAAGAACAAGCTGTCCGTGTACCGAAAATCAGACGATTTTCGCCGTTCTCAAACAATGCTTGATTACGCATGTTAATAACCATTACAACCCAAAATACTAAATAGAACATAGAACCGATCAAACATCAACACAAACACACACTGAAAACTTTCAAATAACTAACATGATTTCCACGTACATGAATCATCACTTATGAATGCACGCATTTGGAACTTGCAACCAAGCGCAAATATATGTAGCATGCAAATTATACGCCACGCGCAGACACAGTACAAACACAGTGACAATTTAAAACCTGCAATCAGGAATCAGCAGTTTGCGCATCACGTAATTTGCGACTTGCTGGCGACAGGTGGATGCCAAACATATATTTCTACCTTTGGGTTTAAGTTTATTCTGATTTTCAAGGCAATTAATTGTAATAATCACCTTTTGTGGCACTATCCAACTTCTCCTGCTCTGTATCTTCGAAGGTGGTGTTCGTCTTTAGCGGTTGCTTGCTTGAGATGGTTGCAGCGGCTTCGTCAGCCGTCGACGTCGCTGCTTCCTGACCGTTACACTCCGCCATAATCCACACTATCACGAAAGAGTTTTCTCCTCCGTCAGGGAGTAGTAATCACCGATGGATCTTAAACGCACACCAGTCCACCGTTGCCGTCGCCCGAAGTTTTCCAACGTTTGTTGCTGTTGCGCCGGTGTACGCGCCGTTGGACGCGTGTTTGTGTACGTCTGCGTTTGCATGTGTACGGCACGCATTGTGTCATTCCTAGTTTGATTGACTGCCACCAAAACATCAAAAAGCGCTACAATCGCTATTTATACAAAGTGATACAATAAAATCAACGAAAATAATGCCTGTAAATTATCGAATAACTTTTAAAATTTTCGTAAAATATGTATAAACACTAAACATACAAAATTACCATATACCTAATTTTAAAGTAGTCAATTCAATACATTTTGGTAACATTTCTCCTTAAAAGCAAATATGTATAGAACACTTTGTGGGACATTCGTAGCTGCCACTACGAATCGCGGCTAAACACAAAAGTTTGGCAAGGAATTCCGCGTCGGTTAGTTCATATTACATTCAATTTTATTGCCATAAAAGTGCGAATTTGTGCAAATTTGTAATAATAATCCTCCCGCGAAAGCTTGCTTCAATCCAAGATGTATGAAACTGAGGAAGGTAAAGTTGTTGTTTTCAATTATTGAGTAATCTTGCATAGTACTGATTCTAACCTATAATTGTGAATGATCTTCCTATTAGATCAATTTGAAGACGAAGATGGAGAGGAAATCAGTTCTGAACTATGGCAGGAAGCCTGTTGGATTGTTATTAACGCTTATTTCGACGAAAAAGGCCTTGTTCGGCAACAACTGGACAGTTTTGATGAATTTATTCAGATGTCGGTACAGAGGATTGTTGAAGATTCACCACAAATTGATCTACAAGCTGAAGCACAACATACTAGCGGGGAAATTGAAAATCCTGTAAGTGCTTCCTTGTTTTATATTTTTGATGAGTTAGTAAACTAGTACTAAGGTTAAATGTTAAATCAATTTTTTAAATTTATTGCCTTAATCAATAGGAAAAGAAATCAGAAATATTCTTTCATCATTTCAAGCCGATACTTATTTACGAAGTTCATAAAGCGGACTTTTGAATACATAGTTTTCTTATGTTGTACTCCTGTTGTGTAAGGAATACATTTCAGTATTGAATGTCATACATATCTTTTTCTCCTCCTGTTTTATAATATGTACATTATGTAAACGATTTTGACTAAGTAAAGTCTGATCATATCAGTACTGGTAGATAACGTAGTTCTAGGTAAGCTAGCTATATAATGGGTTCATAGTTGTTTAATAGCTGAGGCCGTCGGGTGCGCATTTTCATGGCCTACATGACTGCTAAGCAAACATTCGTTCAGAAAATCATTATTTTCACACATACTAGTCGTAGAAAAAGTAAGTGAACATCTCACCTAGAATGCCCTTTCCTCACTCATATGATTTACAAATCATCATACTCATGAGGTAAGATGAAACATTCCATTATTGTTTACAATATTCTATTTTCCCTAGAACAACTAAAAAACTGGGCATTATAAGCATTGCAAACATTTTTATCTTAAATATCGATTTGTTAATGTGCATATGAAATATGTATTAAATTGTCATAAAAAATTCAAAACGAATTATAATATTTGAGAAAAAAATCTTGAAAGTCATGTATTTAATTTGAATGGAAACGAAAACCGACAAGTTTATGAACTATAAGCATAAGTAGACATGCATTTTTGGCATAAAAAATGAACTCAAAAATACGCAAAAATTATATTTTTCCAGATAAAAATGGCGTCACATTCGAGACAATGTTATTTTCTAAGAAATCGGATCATTCGTGTTTAAAAAATAAATAGATACTGGATGTTTCGAGAGACGCTCATTTTAAGTTGTTTAAACATATGAATATTATATATTTTGAGAGACTATTCTTGAATAGTTACCAATTATGATTAGTTCCAAAAATACGTTTATTTGACCCGTTAAATAAGGTTATTACACCAGGTACTATATGATTATTATGGTTATGGTTATTACTTATATTTTTATTTTGGAAATGTTAAAAAAAATCCTATACACGTCTTTTTCGTCCTCTTTGCAAAATTTTCATTTGTCCCATATATTCTGTAGATAATTTTTTCTTCTTCTTTTAGCCAAGGTATCTTCTAAAATTCCAACAAATCTATCTCTCTAAACCGACACATTGGGAAAAAGATGGTACACCCTCCCCCATGATGCCGAATGAAGCAAGATTAAGAAACCTGACTTATGCAGCTCCTCTGTATGTAGACATCAGAAAAACAATTGTAAAGGAAGGAGAAGAGCCCATAATCACTGAAAATCAGAAGACATTCATTGGCAAGATTCCAATCATGTTACGATCCACCTACTGCTTGCTGTCCGGTTTGACCGATCGTGATTTGACTGAATTGAACGAATGTCCTTTAGATCCTGGTGGTTATTTCATTATTAACGGCTCCGAAAAAGTACTTATAGCCCAAGAAAAGATGGCAACCAACACCGTCTATGTGTTTGCAATGAAAGATGGCAAGTATGCGTTCAAAGCCGAAATTCGATCATGCTTAGAACACAGCTCAAGACCAACCAGTACATTATGGGTTAACATGATGGCTAGAGGTGGTCAAGCCATCAAGAAAGCTGCAATCGGTCAGCGAATCATCGCAATTCTGCCTTACATAAAGCAGGAAATTCCTATAATGATTGTGTTTCGGGCATTGGGCTTCGTAGCTGATAGAGATATTTTGGAACATATTATTTATGATTTTGATGATCCGGAAATGATGGAAATGGTTAAGCCATCTTTAGATGAGGCTTTCGTTATTCAGGAGCAGAACGTCGCGCTTAATTTCATCGGTGCTAGAGGAGCACGCCCCGGTGTGACACGTGAAAAACGTATTAAATATGCTAGGGAAATTCTACAGAAGGAAATGTTGCCTCATGTCGGTGTATCTGATTTCTGCGAGACGAAAAAAGCTTATTTTCTTGGCTATATGGTGCATCGTCTTCTCCTGGCTGCATTGGGTCGTCGTGAATTAGATGATCGTGATCACTATGGTAACAAACGTCTCGATCTTGCTGGTCCTCTACTTGCCTTCCTTTTCAGAGGCATGTTTAAGAATCTAATGAAGGAGGTGAGGATGTATGCACAAAAGTTTATCGATCGTGGAAAAGATTTCAACGCAAATCTATCCATCAAGACGAAATTGATTACTGATGGATTGAGATACTCTTTGGCTACAGGCAACTGGGGTGATCAGAAAAAGGCTCATCAGGCACGTGCTGGAGTAAGTCAGGTATTGAATCGTCTGACTTTTGCTTCGACATTGTCGCATTTGCGTCGTGTGAACTCTCCCATTGGTCGTGATGGTAAATTGGCTAAGCCTAGGCAGTTACACAACACCCTGTGGGGCATGATCTGCCCTGCTGAGACTCCCGAGGGAGCTGCTGTCGGATTGGTGAAGAATCTCGCACTGATGGCGTATATTTCTGTCGGTTCGCAACCTTCTCCTATTTTAGAGTTCTTGGAGGAGTGGTCAATGGAAAATTTGGAAGAAATTGCACCGTCAGCGATCGCGGATGCAACGAAAATTTTCGTCAACGGTTGCTGGGTTGGCATTCACAGAGATCCGGAACAGTTGATGGCGACTCTGAGAAAGTTGCGTCGTCAAATGGATATCATCGTATCTGAAGTGTCAATGATTCGGGATATTCGTGACAGGGAGATTCGTATCTATACGGATGCAGGAAGGATTTGCAGACCTCTGCTGATTGTGGAGAATGGTACTTTGTTACTTAAGAAGCGTCATATTGACATGTTGAAGGATAGGGAGTATAATTATGGCTGGCAGGTACTGGTTGCTTCAGGCGTAGTTGAGTATATTGACACCTTGGAAGAGGAGACTGTGATGATTGCCATGTCACCGGAGGATTTGAGGCAGGAGAAAGAATGTGCTTATTGTACGACTTATACACATTGCGAGATTCATCCAGCGATGATCTTGGGTGTATGTGCTTCGATTATACCTTTCCCGGATCATAATCAAAGTCCCAGAAATACTTACCAGGTAAATTGAATTATAATTTTAATGCTTCAAAAAGTATCAGCACTACCTTCTTGGTATCTAAAATATCATTTTTTACTGGAGTAGAAAAAAATGTAATTATCATAAACTGAGGGCAAACAACAGCAGGTACTCATCAATATATGAAATATCGATAAGTATCGAATTGAAGTGTTGTTACTTTTTTGGCATCACTAGTAACATGCGCCATATCCCACCTAATTGTTTAAAAAAAATTCTGCAAGGAACATGAGAGCTGTTTAGTAACTTTAACCAGTGCTACTGTTCCATCTTATCGTTTCTCAAATGCTTATGCCGTCTGGTTGCTCTTCCCTTCCTTTGGAAGACATCTTTCTCTATGCTTTTGCATTCCTTTCTTCATTTGTTGGTTTATAAAAAAAATCTTTTATTTTTAGAGTGCTATGGGTAAACAAGCCATGGGTGTCTACATCACCAACTTCCACGTACGGATGGATACCCTCGCCCATGTCCTCTACTATCCTCACAAACCTCTAGTTACTACACGCTCCATGGAATATCTCCGTTTCCGAGAGTTACCTGCTGGTATCAATAGTATTGTGGCAATTCTCTGTTATACCGGCTACAATCAGGAAGACTCTGTCATCTTGAATGCGTCTGCTGTGGAGCGTGGTTTCTTCCGATCAGTATTCTACCGTTCTTACAAGGACGCCGAATCCAAACGAATCGGAGATCAAGAGGAGCAGTTTGAGAAACCTACACGACAAACCTGCCAAGGTATGCGTAATGCCTTGTATGACAAACTCGACGATGACGGCATCATCTCGCCTGGCATTCGTGTCTCCGGTGATGATGTCGTCATTGGTAAGACTATCATCCTCCCTGAGAATGACGATGAATTGGATGGGGCTACAAAGAGGTTTACCAAGCGAGACGCTTCTACCTTCCTGCGAAACTCTGAAACTGGTGTTGTTGATCAGGTCATGTTGACTCTCAATTCCGAGGGTTATAAATTTTGTAAAATTAGGGTTCGTTCAGTGCGTATTCCCCAGATCGGGGACAAATTCGCTTCCAGACATGGACAGAAAGGTACCTGTGGTATTCAATACAGGCAGGAAGACATGCCCTTCACATGTGAAGGTCTCACACCTGATATTATCATCAATCCACATGCTATCCCTTCGCGTATGACAATTGGTCACTTGATTGAGTGCATTCAGGGTAAGGTATCGTCAAATAAGGGTGAGATTGGCGATGCTACGCCTTTCAACGATGCAGTCAATGTGCAGAAAATTTCCACACTTCTCCAGGAGTACGGATATCATCTTCGTGGAAATGAGGTTATGTACAACGGTCATACAGGGAGGAAAATTAATGCTCAGGTGTTCCTCGGGCCGACTTACTACCAACGCTTAAAACATATGGTCGATGATAAGATTCATTCTCGTGCACGTGGGCCCGTTCAGATTTTAGTCCGTCAGCCTATGGAGGGTAGGGCACGTGATGGTGGCCTGCGTTTTGGTGAGATGGAGCGTGATTGTCAAATTAGCCACGGAGCTGCACAGTTCTTAAAGGAGCGACTGTTTGAAGTCTCGGATCCGTATCGGATTCATATTTGCAACTTTTGTGGATTAATTGCCATTGCTAATATGCGTAATAACACTTTTGAGTGTAAGGGGTGTAAGAATAAGACGCAGATTTCGCAGGTGAAATTGCCCTACGCGGCTAAGTTATTGTTCCAGGAGTTGATGTCGATGAATATTGCACCACGGCTGATGGTTATTTAAATGATTTGATTCAGTTTTAGTTTTATACAATTGATTGATTCAGCTTGAATATATTGATAGTTATATATATGACCTTTATTGGCATTAACCTCGATACTTTTACATCACTTTACAGTCAACAATATAATAAACATCCATAACTATAAAAAAAAATTACCTTAATTACTACACCCACACTAACAATATTAATTCCCAGAAAGTCATATTCAAACTGGTATAACCAACCTTAACCCGTCTCCGGCATCCGACATTCTTTGTCGGCTTTGCCCAAAATAAGCTGGTCTTCTTCCTATAACCTGGACTCGTTTATAGTCGGGGTTATACGAACTGTTATTTATTTTAGCCTGTCTTATCTGGTTTTCTACATCTAGTCCTGTCACCCTAACCATCTGTTTCACCATTTCCCCGTCCTCCAGATATTTTTCCACTAGCTCTAGGGACCTACCTACAGCCTCGTATACCATTCTTCTATTCTCTCTCCACTGACTTTTCCCTCGTCTAACACACCATATCCACACATGTTTAACCAATCTATCATCCGTCATTCGTGCCACTTGACTGTCATATCTAGCCACTCTCGCCGCTGCTTCCGATTGTATACTCATTCTATCTGATTCCTGAAGGAATATAATTCAGGAATATATTGATTAAATTGCTTTTTTGGGTTTTATTGAATTGAGAATTTTTTTTTCTAGTTACCAATAACCTGGACCAAAATCTTGATTGCTTTTATCCAAACAACTCAACAATTTATTTGTAGAGAATTTCTTGTTATATGGATAGAAGGAAAATACATCGGGAGAAATTTCTATCCAATATTATCGCAGATTTCCCATGAGCATTAGTGTACCGCGTAATGGTGGAATTGCCGGTGGATCAACAAGTTTCTCTTGATTCGCAAATGGTCCTCTACTTTTGTTATAAACATTATAAAAGGTCTTCCTGTCTTTTAAGTCCTTGAAATTCTTTCCTAGCTATTTTTGATTAATATTCCTTCCTTTAAAGATGTAATTGCGTCCGCGAACATACGTTTTTAATTTTTCCTACTTGCAAATACTCTTCTGAAGCCTACATAATTTTATACGTTGGTGGTGAGATGTTTTATTCTCTGTTATGGCTTGATCATCCATTCTGTTTTCATCAACAATGGCCCTATTGGCCGGGCCTCGAGTAATTTATCCGTTTATTCACTCTTCTCCACCTCATTGTTGTACCGTGTTTTTTTCTAAAATGTAACTTCTTTTTTTCCTTGTTAATAGTTCCTTCCGCACACAATTACAATATAGTCCCATGCATCACTCTGCCCATCCCATCTTTTCCTTTGGCAAAATCTTCGAAATTGAAGTGTGGACTGGTAAAACAGCATCACATCTACAGAAATGGATTACTAATGTTTCTTCCAAAATTTTCTATATTTACTTTCCTAATCCATTATTCGAGAAAACAATTAAATTTCAATAAAGATTAACTGGCGCTGTCTTTTAACTGTAAAAGAAACTGAACTATAAACAAACGAGGCAAATATTATCCTCATTAAGTAAACGCAGACAGTTATGATAAATATGACTAGCTGTCCTTGCGCATACTTGTCATGTCTGTGCTACCGTAACCACAGATTATACACCTTATACACTACAAGCACTATTCGACCAGTTTATAATTACTGGCTTGCTCCAGTAATGATGTTCTAAATAACTCATTTACTATAAATATTGATATTTACATATACCCTTGGCAAATCATCTTTGACATATTGAAAATATATGAAACATACTTATTAAATTATATTATCTATTAACTTCCACATGTACATTATTTTCCAATTATTCATTTATTATATGAAATTGTATAAATTCGCAAAATGAATTATATCATTCTAAGATACGTATCACCATAACATAATCCAAAAGTTAATTCTAACTACTAAAACCTCCACGAAAGGCAAATAAAGACACTGCCAACAAGTTTCCAGCTATATTCCAAAGTACATAACCTTAAAAATACAACTAATCTAAAGTAAATAAGTTAGGACCTCATAAATAGTGTGTGCTCTTGGGAATTGTTATGTTATAACCGAATAACTAATATAATAAAAACAATGTGCGTTGTTCGCTGGAGTTGAATTGTTGCAAGAACTAAGGTATGTTTAACTTTAAGACTTCTAACACTAGTCCGGTTTTTGTTTAACACGAACAATGCGTACACAGAGGTTATTATTCTATTCACTATTATGCGCTTCATTAGTGAATTGAATTTAATCTGACATTTATTAGTGAAGTGAGGACGCGAGAATGAGGATTGATTTGGTACAGTTTGCTGGCGACGTGCAAAGTGTTTCAATGTATCCGTGGTCAGGAAGAGTCAAGTGACTTAATCGCCATATTAAACTCACCGAAAGATATGCGAAACACGTCAACTTAAAAAAATTGTAGGTCGCAGATTAACGAGTAAAATAAGAATAAGACCACTTGTCGATGAGCGCGTTGCCCTCATATCAATTAACATCTACCAAAATATACAAGTTGTTTTTGTCTTTTAAATACATTTTAATAGTGCACATTTGAATAAGACAATTAATTAGGTTAAACTCATTTTTGGGTTCGAGAAAATGTTGTATGTTAGTAGTCGGCAAATCGCGATCCGCGGGTCTATTGAGTGACCATTTACTAATTTCAAGTGACCCACTATATGTTCGGCAATTCAAGGGGGGCTACATTTTGAGACGTGAATCAAGCCGAAGGAGGCCTCTGGCCGGCAAATGGCAACCTAGTCGGTGATTACTGCAATTAAATTTAAGATTGTGTTGAAAATTAACGTACTTTCATTAAAATAAGTCGCATATTAGGTTAATAGATATTTTTGAAATGTTGTTAAACATTTCTTTATTTAAAAGTAGTCAATTAAAATGAAAATTCTATAGTTTATTGTATAATAAGGCTATTATAGATAGCCTTATTATTATAGATATCATTTTTGTTTGTAAAGTGTTGATATCTTTAGAAAGGCTCTGGGGAAAGTTTTATCAGATCAAAGTAAATCGACATATTTCCATTTTAGTGCATTTGATAATTTACCAAGTCAAGGATAGTTTGTTGTATTGGTCCAAGGTTTGTTGGATTCGTAAACTAGTACGCTTAAAAGAAGATAGTTTGCATAATATTCTATCTGCTCTGTAGCTTTGGAATGTTTTGTGAAATATTTGTCTAAATTTTGCGAACAAAATTTACAAGCATTTACTTACTTATTACGTTTTCTTATCATCCTACTGACAATTAGTAAAGGTGTAATTTATATAAACTATTTAATTTATACAAACTATATAAGAAGTATATTTGACGTTTTTTCAATATATTCGAAAGTTAAGTTTGTCGAAACAAAATGGCGAATATAGCATCCATGAAACTACATAAATTTAAAATATTTAATAAATATGTGCCTCGGTTATGCACCATTTTCGAAAATTTACTAAAATTATATTATATTCATTTCACTAGACTAAAAAGAACTTTGTCAAAACAGAATTACACTAAATGCTAGAATTATCAAAAATAACCTTGACTCAGAAACTCCATAAAACTAAACAACCAACATTGTAACAAAATTATTATTGAATAAGTGTTATTAAATTAATCGACCGTGGCGGAAACGCATCAATATAATAGCACTCGAATCACGCTGAATCGTGACATTGACGATTCCAACGATTCTAGCAAAACCGCAAAATGTGCGATTTTAAAACAAAACAACACAAACAACCGCGTAAATTGCAGATTGCGCATGACAATAGCTACTGATAAGCATAGTATCACGCCGCGCAAGTTGTTCGTTATTAATCCGTCGTTTATCTATGCTGTGACATTTGTTTTATTCCTATTGTGGTGGCACTTTTTACGCTGACGATTTCGACAGGTTCGCGGCATGCGAACAGAGTGTATTTCGCGTGATACTTCGCCTCTTCGCAGTGGCTCGACCCGCTTAAATTTCTCTGTATTTCAGCGGTGGTAATTCGAGTCGGTGGCGGTTGGTCAGCGGCGCGAACTCTCGTCAAAGTTCGGTCGGGAAAAAAACAGACGCACACGCACCGGCTACCGTCCGTCCGGTGGCAGCGAAGACCAACGCAAAACTGCAAAAACAGTCACTGTCAAACTCAAAACAACCGAGTGCTGATTACGTTGCACACCTCGTCGATCGCTTATACTTAGTTTATTTCTGATTGCCAATGCTAATACATCGGCTATTAGAATGAACTTTTTACTTAAATACGCGACTTTAAGTATATTCTGTAAGTACATCTCGAAGTTCACAAATTTAAACGATGTTTTCATAAATTGCAACATTTTTAGTTTTATATGTGCGAGGTACCAGTTTTAAAGCATATGACACGGATATCCAATTATTAGTGAACGAAAAACATGATTTGATCATTGGTGTGAAGTAAGTATCAATCTAAGGTACATACATACTTGTTAATTAACTTTTATGACTAAAGAGAATTTTCTTATCTTCAGAGGGTTTGTTATATGATACTATGCAACCTGTAAAACTATAATTAGTAATAATTCTCATGTTATTGCAAGTCATTTGGCTAGATCGTTCTGAAAATGCAATTATGAAATGTGTGTTTTATTATAACATGATAAGATTATAATACTGCCAATAGGAAATCATATAGAATCCATTACCCAAGTGATTCTAAGGTGACTTTAAATAACAGTTAAATCTCTGAATGTCATTAGGTTAGGTCAGGCATAGACTATATGAGGGTTGGTTTACGAACTGGTTTAGTTGTCTATAAAGTGAACTGGTTTAGGTTTCAGTGATATTACTCTAGTATATTAATGAATATTCTATGCTATAGGTTGACTTACTTTTCGATTATAAAAATTGATGGTTCAAATATTTAGATATGTTATGATAATTAAAAGGCTAAATATGTTCATGATGTTGAGTGCAAAATGAACACCTCCTTACGGTCAGGTTTTGAACTGGTTTCGTTTTATGACATATAATTACATTATTTATGACGATATAATAATAAACAAATAAGTCAAATGACTTATATTATATATTATATTATTTTATATTATTTT
>WSZQ02070631.1:5452-23051 GCA_019419845.2 Weissflogia rhopalogaster
GAATATAGTCGTCAGATCAATAGAATGAACATTACAATATTTTTTACCCAAATATGATAATTATTGGCTGTCCACAGGCAGGGTATTAAGATTAATATTTACTCTACGTGGAGCAGTGTTTCCTGGTTAATATTGCCTAATCAATAGCGATAAACATAATAATGTATGTTTCAAAATTATAAAACTGTGGAAGGAATTATCGGCATTGTTTAATTTTGCATAATTCAGCAGAATTTGAGTCGTGAAGTATGATGAGGAGTTTAATATTACAGAAATTACTCTGGCTAAGTTAAAAATAGAATGCATTTCAAATTTGGAGTTTTCATGGAATCGGGAAGGAATTGGGTGTACCAGGAAACATTGTTACAATATTTCAAAACAAATTGTTAGATACTTTTTAAATTACACAAATAGTATAATTGAAAATCCCAGTTTTCACTCTTCCCGCGAATAGTTTCTAACTTACGTGAATTTATTGTTGAGTGAAATAGCAGTAAACCTTAATGAAATATGATTTAATTATTATTAAGATCATTTATTATGATCTTGGTCACATGAGGATTCAACTTGGACGATTTGGACAAATCTGCTTAAGGAGTTCGAAAAACCTCACTTATGTGGCTGAAAAATATATTATAACAAAATGTTATAATGTGTATTGTTAACAAAATGTCACAAGTTGAAAAAGTGCCACACTTTTCCGTTATCAATATCTGGTTATGTTTGGACAATATTTAGTAGATATTATTGATCCATATTAGAAACTATTTACGATTGATTAGAAGATTAATTCATTATGATCTTCATCACATGAGTTTTAAATCTGGACAATTTGGACAACTGTCCCACAAAACTTACGGTTAGTTTTGTAAAATATTTTGAAAATTTCACAATTAGTCACATATTTCCCTGATCAAAAATACAATAACAATTTGTTGAAAATAGATTGATATCATTGACATGAAGCGCGAAAACGAATATTTACAAATCATCATCCTCCATGTTGCGGACATGTACCATCTTTTTCTATTTTTTTTTTTTCGTAGCAATAAGTTTTTTTTTTATCATAAATAGTATAATAAATGTATATCATGTAATCAATGTAGTTTGTTTTGTTCTTTTCACGAAATGAGTCGCAATTTCATAAGGGTTTTAAAAATAGTACCTCTTCTTTTTTATTAATATCTTTAGGATTAAATAAATGTTTGTACTATTCTGTGTAACCAATTACATAAATATTTTCTCAACTTTAAGAAAATATATCTATTTTCACAATATGTTCCTGACCGGATCAGTGCATAAGGAGAATAACTAGAAAATAAGAAAGTACATAATAGAATTAACGACGAAAATTTGAAAATTAACAACTGGATAATTTTAATACTCCGAAAAAGTATATAACAAGGCACCGTTCAGACTACCAGCTACAGGCTCCGACAAGGCTAGACAAAGAAGCTCAAAGCCTGAAGCAATGTGGGCCTTTCTCATTGCTATTTATGTTATTCTGTTAAATTCTTTTTTAATGTAGTGACGCAGAGATGCATATTGCTTTATGTCAACTGGGAATCGATCCCGCTTCAGACTATTGATAATAATTTTGATATTATTTTATATTCTCCTATCTGCAGATGGGCATTACCAGATCAAATGGCACAAGCAGGATTCTATCATCAACCCACATCAGCTGGTGATGATCGTGCCATGTGTTTCACTTGCACCGTCTGTTTGGTAAGCTGGGAGCGCTCGGATGAACCGTGGAATGAACACGAACGCCATTCCCCCACGTGCCCGTTCGTTATGGGCGAGTATACGCAGAATGTCCCACTCTCGGTGACGTACGCTACGAATCCGGCCATTGATTGCACCTATCGCGGTGTTCAAGTATCCATAATTGGCACCAGCGCCGTCTCGCATCTCCTCGCGACGGCCAACCCCGACGGTGTTATCTCTGTTTACGACGTATCCGGTAAGATAAAACGCACGCATGTCTTCTACGTGAAGACCTATGACTCGCACTTGCTGGAAAAGTACACACAAGATTTTGGTCTTCCTGGTATGCGTAAAGACGGCTTGGACGACAATGCCATTGAGCGCAAGATCACCGCCGTGACCATTGTCGGTGACAAAGATGCGAAATCAAAATTACAACCGGTCTTGCGGCCGACCATTATTTGTGGCATATCTATTAAATGTGGGAAGGCAGCCGATGCAGATGTGACACTCAACGAGCACAACGTTAACATCATGGAGGTTGACGATAGTCAGGATTTTAATGCGAAAACCAGCGCGCTCTACCTGGTGGTATATGATTTTCAATATATCAAGGAGGTGGATCTGGAGTCGCCCCGTGAGAATAAGACGTCGTCGTCGACGGCAGCAACTAACAACCCGCAGATAACTTCAACGGAGGATGGTAACCTGAGTATGGCTAACGCAACCGATTTATCGGATCTCTCGAAGAAGTTAATTATCCCTAAGATTAGCAACGCGGCTCTATTTCATTTTGAGCAAAATTTTGATAATTATCTATTGAAGCAGGAGCTATCCCAGTTGTATCACAGCATTATACCTGGTGAAAGCGATGAGATCTACATTCCTAAGTCGCTACCTTCTGCTACGAACAGTCCAAATGCGAAGCAACATTCGGGACCGCGTATGATTGCCATGGATGCCTCCAGTACGGAGCCGGATGCGGCGCAGACGACGAGCATTATCATTCCATTTGACTATAGCGGTTTTAATGGGCAGTCGATGGAGCCGGTGACGGCAGCCATAGCGGAGAAGAGCATTTCCGACCACATCGTCGATCTGCAGAACTCGGGCGCCGGTAAAAAACTGAATTATTCCCGTGCGGTGCAGTGTATTTCTCTGCCGCCAGCCTACAAACATCGCCAGGATTTATGTGTGTCCTCTATCTTACCGACACAAGATGGTCGCAGTGTGTTAGTTGTGTTAAAGTCAATTTGTGATATTAATAGTTCTGTGCTGCTGTTGTATGCCTTGAATTTAAAGGGTAAGATGGTGAAAATCGAGGAAGATCCGACGGTGGTGCGTGAGTTGAGCTGTAACGAGTCGCCTGTTGAGATTAACGTGATTAACTTTTTGGACAAAAATGTGGAACACAGTGCTGTGGCAAATGTGGAAGGTTTAGCGATCATGGTGTGCACCGATGGAGCTGTGCGAATCATTGAGTTGTCGACGCTGACGACAGTTTCGCTGGCAAAGTTGGACTCACAAAGATTTGTGTCTGCTGTCTATTGTAATAGTAAGTCGTATATTTACTTTTTAAAGGGGACCTCATTCATCGGATTAAAACAATTTTAAAAATATATTATTTATGTATTGCTAAACTATTCAAGAATATTCTCTCAAAAATTCTAATCAATAGCTGAAAGTGAGAAAGTGCTTGAAAAATTGTTGATGAATAAATCAATTCCATCAATAAGTAACACTTTTGATTATAACTTTGTCATTCCCTGGAAATTTTATTTGAAACTTGCATCAGACATTCGTAAGAGCAAAGTTAAAGAAAAGGAAACGTTGAAAAAATTATATTATAAAAATGAAACGAGGGTTGGGTGTACTTGGTACTTTATTTTTACTAACACAATACCACTGTTATAGGTTTAGAGCGTTTGTGTGCTTCAACGAAACAAGGTTCTTTGCATTTCTTTGCACTCACTGACACCGATGCCGACTCTGTGGAGGAGCACGAAGAGGATGAACTCTTCAATATGAATGTCAGCGTACCGGGCGCTAGTACCCAACAGGCTACCGACGTGCACGAGTCTATCGAAGCAGCACGCTGTTTCCACGAACCGTCGGAGCAAGTACCCTACGCTGAACTTCGTCGCCTGCATCAATTGTGCGAGTTTGAGGTATTCAAGGGTGGCTACAATCCAGTTGTACCACCGTGCTGGACAGAAATGCAGCAAACACAACGCCAACGGCGCCATCCGCAACATTTGCAATGCGACACAGAGCAAGTTATAAAATCATTCCGCCTACAAACGGACACGACCACCTGGGACGAGCACATTTTTGAGATTACCCTCCCGACACCGATTAATGTTGGTCATGTGGACGTTAGCTTTACATTGCATAGTGCCACACCGAAAGTTGAGTTTACGTTGTTGCGACAGAATACGACCAGTATTGGACTTCGCCGAGAAGTCACTTTTGCCGTCGATGATGGCGTCAATTTTGACCATTTGCAGAAAACGTCTAATCCGGTGACGTCCAAGGAGTATTTACGTTCGCACAACGCGGAAATCCTCGCGGGGCCAATTGCAATTGAGTCCTGCATTGATCTATCGGAATTATCTGGCTGCGTTTCGCTGACTAGTCCAAAACTTTTCAAATTGCGCAATCGAAACTTGCTGCTGCATATGAAATCTGTCGGTGGAAAGAGTACACCATCAACTTCTGCACAGTCGGGTAGTTCAACAGCAAGTGGCAGCACCAGTAGCGGTGAATATATTGGTTGTGATGCATTATATGCCGTGAGTATTACTGTATATGCGAGTACTCATGTTGACATTCCCCATGAACGCTCATTACGCTGCTCCATGTTGGAATCGAATGCATTTGTCGGGAATTTACTACTCACCGCCACCGAGTATCGCACCAAAGAGGAACAACTTCTCGCGCTGGACATTCTCAATTGGGTTGCCACCGTGCGAATGGCACGCAATCGTAATCAGCATGGCGAAGCGCCTAGCCAACAGGTTGAATTTTTATCTGTCGTTGGCACTTATCTCACTGGCCTGCTAAGTAGTTGCATTATTCATGGCACTAGAAGTATCGCTCATAAATGCGTAAAACTGTTGGTGGTTTGCTCTGAGGGTGCTTCTCTGATGTGTGACATCGACGCTGATGACTATGATAATGTGCCAGCAGTGAACTACAATTTCGATGAGGCAGTCCTCACGGCCATATTGGAAATTCTTGATAACATTTACACAATCCAATCTTCGGGATCCCTCAACTGGTTAATGACTCTCCTGAGCAAAGTCAACAATAATACTGAGATAGTTAAGCAGATTGCGACCAAAATCATACGTTTATTGACCAACATTTCGGAGCAAATCATCGCCCGCAACAATCCCTATCATCTAATACTCCGAAGCCGATATGGCCTGTACGGCACACCTTTGGAGCCAGAAATTTTTGATGTCGATTTTCCGGCTGGTATTAACCAGCACAAGGCGAGTACGTCGACAGTGACGTATGCATCGGTACTTTCCGGCGATACTAACACGCCACATTCATCTGATATATATACTAATTTGTTTAATAAATATCCCGATCATCTTGATCCAAAAGATGTCTTGCTGAATTTGGGTGAAAATAAGACAAAGTTGAAGAATATCGCCCCCGCAATGATATTTCGTGGACTGTTGGAGACTGTTGCTCTCCACTTCACATGTTCTTCGGCGAGTGAAGGCGCGCGAATTGAACGAGCTGATGCAGGAACGGCAGGCGTGATTCATACCAATTATGCACCAATCCACGTATCACAAACGGGCAACAGCGGCACGAAGAAAGTCGAAATCGAGCAGTTGTTTCAAGATTTTAATCTGATGTATCCTGACTACAATATGGCGAAACAACACGAACTGCCAACATCTATTGATAATCCGTTTGCGAATTATGCCAATGGGCACACTGTGCTACTATACGAGGGAGATAATACCAAGGTGTATGGCCCACCATGCTTGGATCCATCTATGTCTATGCCACCTATTCAGCACGCCCAGCAAATTCATCAACATCAAGAATCAATTGCAGCGAAATTGCTTGCTGAAGAGACGTTGCTGCCGCATAAATCCCTCGCATGGCAACAGTTGTTGGTTACGCCCCCAGCACAGGTAATCGTCGTAGAACGTATGCACTCGGGAGCTCGTCGATTTGTTACTCTTGACTTCGGCCAGCCCATTATTCTTACTGATATATTCCTACCGAGTTGTGCTGAGCTTCTCTCCATTAGTGTTGACATCTGGCTGAAGGGAGAAGATATAGATTCGCAGCGATTATTACATGCTAACGACATTGGTACCAAGAATCTGGTTTTGTCTGATTTGCAGCCGCCCCCGTTATGCAGATATCTGAAGATTACTGTTGTTGGAAGGTATGGCATGTCTCCAACCAGATGTAGGATACCTATAGGTTCATATTATGGTCATTTGATTGTCTTGCCCGATGAAGTGCCCATAGAATACGCGAATAGTTTTTCAGCACCAAAGCCGGCCGAATTGGAAAAGCATCTTAGTGTTCTATCAATGCTGTTTGAAGATGTTTCTTGTCGTTATAGTCTGTCTTGTTCAAAACTAAAGCGTCTCTTAGAACCCTTCCTATTGTCCGATACTTCGAATATCGCACACTTGAACGCCTACATGGATATAATGAAAGATAGGCAAAATACCAATTCGGAGAACGTTAAGGTCCTAAATGCCTATCAAGAGGCGATGACTTATCAACGCCAATTGAATTCAGTGCGTATGGTGATGTGTCGTATCGAAGGTGCGTTGAAAAATCAACATAATCCGCCTGAAGAGGCGGCGTACTCATTGGATGTTGTCTCTATTGATAAACTAAGGTCTATTGCCGAAGTACTCTTCGAAATGCTGCTGATTATGGATGTTATTCCGAAGATATCAATGGATACATGCGAAAAACTCTTCAAGGGCTACTGCATATCACAACAATCACACCTCCAGTTTCTCGCTGCAACCGTTCTGGATCATTCTTGTAGGAAACGTGCTTTCTGGGGAGTCTTCCTTTCGCGCACCTTGGCCGAGATGTTTTCATCCTCTTACACCAGTGTCTTCCCACAGGATAGAGTATTTATACTGTTGGCATATCTGGTTAAGCGCTGCTCAGAGCGTAGTGTAGCACTTGATGCTACAATGAAAGTGATCGCTGAAACTTTACATCCCCTTACGGAAAAGCGCACTAGTTCTACACTGGTTGGCGTCACCATCGATTTACCACTACTCAATTGGTTACTACTATTTCTCTCCATGCAGTTGGACTTGTCAAAGAGCTGTATGCAAAATCCAACACGGTGGGACTGGGTTACAGGTGAATTTGCAGGAAAAACCAGCGAAACCGTCAACTCTACCTACAAGCGCAAGCTTCACAAGAAGTTCCTCCTGTACAAACAACAATTGGACACACTTGATCATAAACAAATTGCTCTTGAACTAGCGGAGAAAATGGAGGAGGCCTACAAGGGCACTTCTATCATGCTTGACAAGATGAAGGATATTAAGAAAAGTATTAAGATCTCGCTGGTCCCTCCGTATCTTCAGCAGCAAGTCTGTGGGACAAGTAGTAAAGCCACTTCCACTCCAGCTACTTCCACCGCGTCTCAGAGCAAAAAGCGTCGAGACACAGCTTCTGAAACCACCGCTGAGAAAACTCTTCCTATTCAAGACCCACAATATGTGGACACCATGCATTGCCTTGCCGTGGTGAAAGCTATTCTTAACTTGCTCCTGGAGATTGATCATTCCTGCTCGGCAGACATGTTTATTCTCTCTTGCAAGGTAATAACGGGAATCACTTCAGAGTGATTTACGGGGGACTGGATATTTTGTTTGTTTCAGGTTATTGCGCGACTGATCAAATTATCTAATCTATCAATGGATGAATATCTCGACGACGAGAAGCTTCTTAAACTTGTTAATTTAGGTATAAACTCGGACTTGCCCTTTGTCACGCACGCCCTCGCTTGTCTACTACAGGACAGTTTGGACATTGGTAAAACACCAACGAACAAAGAACCAGATGTGTTGGCACCATCCACGAGTTGGAGTTCGGGTAGGCACATTATCCGCTGCAGTTAATTATGTATTTATATATCATGTTTTCTTTCATTTAGACATATTGCGCGACGTCGAATCACTCTGCGATTTTGAAATTGAAGATGCGTTCATATCGGAGCCTGTTGTTAAACAAGGTAAAACCAGTATGAATAGTAATCATCTTCCATCTGTTTTCGAGTCAGATGACTCTGAAATTGAAGACTTTCTAGATGAAGTCATAGAGCGCGGTCGGTCGTTGCTTAAGAAGGGTGGTGGTCCGAAGGGCGGTGGCTCTGGAGGCGGTGGTGGCAGCAATGCACTCTCGGCGTCGGCATCGTCGTCCGTGGTGGGCTCGTGCGCAATGGACCAGCGACTGAATGTGAGCGTGGAGCTGCAGGTGGAGATGACGCTACGCCGACTGGTGCACTACAATACATACGCACTTCTGCAGAGTTTAAACGCGCGCACGACGCTTGCTGTTGAGGTGGACTATGCGTTGTCCAAGTGGCCGGACTGTTTGCTCGCGACCGTCGTGCAAACGGACATGGAGCCGAAGAAGCAGCCGATCAAAGACACACACATGCTCACCAACTGCTTTGACATGCTCTTTACCAATCAAGAGTTGCAATCATATGCGATGATTGAGCAAACGTTGCAGCTGTGGCTGACTTTAAACTGCCAGGCCGATGACAAATTCAATCCGACAACGATGCCCACGATACAGCTCAGCAACGACGCTATTGCGAGTCTTATCCGGACGGTAGCGAATTGCGCCGATTTGACTTTGCGCACGTGGTGCTCCGCCCTGCAGATTCTTACACTTATGTGTAATGTACCGCAGGGAAATCTGTATGATACGAATGAGACGGATATTTGTCGATTGTTTGGGAAAACCTCTGTAATTATTAACCATCCCGACTTTGTCAAACTCTTTTTGCGGCTGCTTTCCGGATCAGGGGTTCAATATTGCGATAAGGGTTTGGTAAGTTGAAAGTATCACATCTTTGAAGTCATCTTGTATTTGATTCTTTACATATGTGGGAAATTTAGGCTGGTCCCGGATTATGCAAAGCAATGCATGATTTTTTGATTCGATTACAAATGAGATGCGATGTTACCAACCCCACCAGCACGGCAGGTATCAGGTTCAAGAGTCACATGTTAAAAGTCGTCTATCACATGGTTCAGCCTGGAGGGCCTCTTGCATCGAAATTGGGACCGTTGGACGCGCAATGCAAGTTATTGCATTCACTGGCATGTTTGGATTACTTTAATGCCGACTTGAATATTGCCATGAGTATAATAGAAAGCACGGGTGAGTATTAACAATAGGGGTGTCTAAAATGATTCACGGTACTTCGATGAGTGTTGATTTGTTCATTCCATTCCATTATCTGAACTTTCAAGTTGCAATACTTTCGATGTCGAAATCAATGGATTTCTGCAATATTGACTTCCCTATTAAACTATACCACATTTATTCAATAATTTATTTCGGCTTCTGTTTGACTAGGTACTTTAACCCTCTCTCATGTCGTAAACGCCGAGCGAATCAAGTGCGTCAATATAGGAGAGCGGCTAAATACATCGTCAGTTAGTTCTTTCAATTTTATATTTGCCTCCGTTCTCGGTGGCGAAAACAACAAGCAAGACAAACCAGTCTCCTGGGATTTATTATTGATTTACTTACTTAAATTGCTCAGTAGTTTGATTAAAATGCCACTGAATGAAGGACAGGTAAGTGCTAGGCACTTGATGTCAACATGTTTTGTTTATAAAAATGTTTGCCCTAAGAATAACCATCAGCCTTCATTTATGGAAACTGATGCACAGCCAACTTCACAGACCGATGAAAGTAAAGCCGAGCAAATTCATCAGGAAGCGCCCATAAATCGTCCGCCTGCCAACGTTAATGCTCCGTGTTTGGCCGATACAGTCCTTCAACACCATCCCACCGTGATACGTTTCTGTCGAGCGTTGGCCAGCTGTAAGACAACGACTTTGTCAATGATACCACATACGCAGATAACCGCACAGAATCCACTCTCGGCATTTACAGACGCTGCTACTGTTGGGGATGCTGTTTTCAATGTACTTTCCGCACTCGCTCAGAACGCCACAAAAAGACAATTCATAATGGCACCACTATGTTTGTACCTGTCACAGAATCCACAGTTGAGCGAACCATTGATATGGTTCATCATTCAAGTCCTCGATACCCCGAAATCATTGAAAATATTCGTCGCAGAAGGTGGTATTGATATAATTTGCAAATCACTTATTGCCAGCAGTAACGCACCCAATACGCTCTCAACGATGGGAAGCATCGCATCAGTTATGCAGCATTTTATCGGACATACAAGTCGAACGGACGCTAGTGCCATTGGGGTACCCTCAAATACCAAGAAACAACAACAGGCCAGCCTGGAGAACAATCTCAATCTTATTAATTTTGCGCCGCAAGGTACTATCAAGTGCTCGACTTCATCCACCGCTCATTCTCCAGAGATTCTCATTCAAGGTGGTCAAGCGGCGCATCGTCGTGCACGAGCGCCACAATGGTCTTACCATTTTTATCCGGAAGAAGCGCATGCCGATCTTACGATTACTCTACCGAGTGCCATTCTATTGCGAGAGGTGCACATCCAACCTCATCAAGGAACTTTGGCGACTTGTCCATCTGCAGTGTCCTTGGAAGTATCTGCGAATGGACCTTCAAGATTGGTGCCAGCATGTCCTCCAATTCCTACTAGTGGCATGTCATTTATTCGACTTCATATGCCAGCGCCGGAGGTGGTAAATTGTGTACAGATTCGATTATATAAACCCCGTGAAGCGAACAACATTGGCCTATCGCAAATACGCTTATTGGGAACATCTGCATTTGGCGGGAACAACAAACAATCTCTTATGGACCTCACCGAAGATGAATCCCACTGTCGTTTTAGTCTTGGATGGCTACGACTGTTTTACCACTCTTGCACCATTGCTGAGAATAGCGATGCTGAAAATGAAATCATCACTAAAGCTGCAGCTATTCCAGATTTACTGTCGTCCTGTTGTGGACTTCTCTTGGTGCCTACACACATTCCATCATTATATCTGGGTAACCTCGGAAAAATCCTATGCGAATTGTGCTTACACAGCCGTGAGAATGCAGCTCACACAATTAAAATGCTATTGGGGAGTAAATCCACATCGACGGAATCAAGTATTTGCTACAATTCCAATGGAAGCAAACTTTTACTTAACTCTCCCGGGGCACAATCTGCCTGCGAAGTTCTCTACAAACTCTGCAGTCATCAAGACAATGACACCGCCTACAGATTGCACTTGGTGTTGTCTTGGTTGTGTGTAACTGCCTGCAATGCGATTGAAAACTATAGTTGCGTGACGTGCAGCCCTGCGTATATTTCAATCATTGCGTCAATTATATGGGATGCCAAGGAGAATAATGCACAGTATTTGGACGAGATGATCACCGTTAATCTTTTCGAGATAGTTTATGCTTTCAATTCGGTGGTAAAGGAAAAAATTACCGCGTTGAAATTTGCACTGGATTCACTTTTGTGTTCGTTGTGCTATGTGAAGGCTGAATTCTTTCCACTACTATTGCAAAAAATGGGTGTGCTCATCCCCAATCAAAGCACTGATTTGCGAGCGCCTATTTCCGACGATCGAAAGGAGTCGGATCGAATGACTGATGATAACAAACATAATTTTGACTACAACTACGAATGGTACGAGCGATTAATCATTAGCGACGTTAATGACTTGTTGCTGACTACCGAAATTCTTGACACCATTGCACTAGTCGGTCGATCACCGATCGTTATTCAACAGTTACTGGATTCGAGATTACCGCATATGTTGAATACGATCATATATGATTATTGTAACAATCGCAATCAAGATGCTCCAATGTGTAACTTGGAGAATGTTACAGCCATTCTAAAGTTCTTCGCTGATATATGCGAGGAAAAGGTGATGCGCGATTGGTTGGGATCTACAGAAGGCTCGCATTTCTGGTTGTCCCTACTGCAATATCTTTGTAAGAATGGCAGTGGCAAGAAATGCAATTTGCGGCCAGCTGAACACTCCTACCTGGAAGAGGTTTGCGTACGCTTCTTGTCGAAATGCTGCCTGTGTCATGCTAACAATCAAACACTTCTGGCTCGAGTACTTTGCGATGTCATAGCCCAACAAACGAGCGGCATTTCTGGTTTTCTACGTCGATTGATTCTGCAACTACTATTAGAAAGTGAGAAAATTCTTGTCAGTGTTAAAGCCGATGAAACATTATACATGAATTCGACAGTGTTGCATCCTCATATGCCGTTGCATCCGGCCTTTAAACAAACCTATGGTAGGGCTCTACTATATCTAGGTACAAATACAACCATATCGGAGATTCTCGAACAATATGTTTCATTTTCGATGATTAAGACAAACCCATCGAATATTAAAGTGGATTCCTTCAATGAAGTGCCGAAATTGTGGAACTTTTTGTCTTCCGATTCGGACCTCTCCGTAGCGGCTGGTGTAACAGCGAAGGATAAACGCATCAAGGATGCCAAAAATGCATGGGCTACATCAACACCTATCAAAAAAAAGCGTTACATTACTGATGAGACCAAAGTTAATGATATAGTTGATGGAAGGGTGGTCAAGTGCACGGCATTGGCCGAAAATCGTCTACCGTTGGATCTCACATTGGCCCAGGTGCTGAAAATGATTGAAGATAAAGGTACTGCCGCGGATTTAACCTGCTTGAACTTGATTATCTGTCAGAGTAAGGGCGATAATGAAGAGGATACTAATAAACATAAGTTGCTCTGCCACACGCCACTGAGTAATACCCTACAAGTGTTTAGCTCGATGGGTGGTTTAGCACTGCTGGCGCAACATTTGCCTACGGTATATCCGGAAACCCTACGACAACCACCCACAGATCGACCATCATCCGAGACTTCTGAATCTGATTGGATAAAGGTGGATGGCACTGATGATATCTACGAGGATATTGATGAGGGGCCGATTTCAAGCACACCAACTAAGGTGAACAACTCAACCCAAAATGTGCCTGCACATTCCCTTACAGCATTTGGACTCTTCTTACGTCTTCCCGGCTATGCGGAAGTTCTTCTCAAAGATATGAAGAAGGCTCATGGCCTACTGCGGTTAGTGCTGGGTGTGACCGACGATGGTGAAGGCGGGGACATTTTTGAGAGCCCGATTGCAGACTCTCTCCCTACACTGCCCTTTGAAGTGCTTAAGCGATTGTATGATGCTTCCCCATTGTCAACCGATGATGGTACGGTTCTTCGCCGATTGAGTATTTCCATTGGAGTTGTGCATTTGCTACTTACGTGTTTGGGCATCTTTACGCATCAAACGCAAGGTTCGAAAGGGGACAAGGATCAAAAGAATAAAGATGATAAGAGCCAATTGTATTGGGCTAAGGGCACGGGCTTCGGAACCGGATCTACGCAGCAAAGTTGGAATGTTGAGCAGGCATTATTAAAGCAGCGCAGCGAGGAGGAACACGTTACCGTGTTGTTGCAAGTGTTGTCCAGTTACATCAATCCAAAGGGGAACAGTACCGTCGAACTGGCTCAGGATGTCTTGCCTACCCTATTTGAAGAATTGCTCATGGATAGCGCGTTATTGCCAGCGTTGTGTTCATATCTAAGAAATGATTCTGGTAGGTTTACACACACACATATTTTTTTAAATTATTTTAATATTTATATATATTTTTTATTAATGTATAGTTTTGGATATGGCTCGTCACATTCCACTGTACCGAGCTGTACTGGAGTTGCTACGCGCAATGGCAGTGAGCACGCAACTTGTGAAAATGCTTCTTCCACAACGAGGTTCCAAAGATCCATCTATTAGCAAACTTTTGAAGAATATGAAGACCTGTGTGGACACGTATGCGTCCAAACTCAGGTCAGCACAGACTTTAAAAGTTAACAAAAAGTAGGTTTTTATTTATTTTTATTATCATTTTCTACGTATCAGTTATGTAAGTTTCATTTCTATGCTTAACTCTATTTTTTATAGGAGTAATACCACTAAATCTACAAATATGAAGATTAAGTATAAGTCTGGCGAGCAATTAGAGGAAATGGAGCGCGATGAAGGTTTGGCTATGTTGATGCCTGATATTCAGTTGACAGCCACGTTGGTTTGTCTGGCAACGGATAAGCTAATTGAGGCAGATGAGAAGTTGTCCAAGGAGATGATATTGGATCGCCCCATGAGTATATCACCCGAAGAGCATTATTTGAAGATTATGAAAAAGTTACAGTTTGGTATGTCTTTGTATGTGGACATTTTCTGTTTTTCTATGGGATATGTATTTTCAGATACATTTGAAATGCTTGAAGAACTTCCGGAAGGTGGCTATAAATTCACAATATCGCATCACTATGAGGCGAATGTACGTTCCGCTAGCGACACCTCGCATCCTGCGAGAGTGAAACGTCTTGCACAGGAAGCTGTTACTCTGGCGACGAGCCTTCCTCTCAGTCATAGCAGTTCGGTATTTGTGCGCTGCGATACAGATCGGTTGGATATTATGAAAGTGCTCATCACTGGGCCATCAGATACCCCGTATGCCAACGGTTGCTTCGAATTTGACATTTACTTTCCGCCCGAGTATCCCTTGGCGCCTATGCTGATCAACTTGGAAACTACGGGCCACCATAGCGTTAGATTCAATCCCAACCTATACAACGACGGTAAAGTTTGCCTTTCGGTGCTGAATACATGGCACGGCCGACCTGAAGAGAAATGGAATGCGCAGACCTCTAGTTTCCTTCAAGTGCTCGTTTCTATTCAATCGCTAATCCTCGTGTCGGAGCCGTATTTCAATGAACCGGGCTACGAACGGTCGAGAGGAACGCCAGCAGGTACTCAGAGTTCCAGGGAGTATAATACCAACATCTGTCAGGCGACCACACGCTGGGCGATGCTGGAGCAATTGGTGAATCCCTGCCCGTGCTTCAAAGACGTCATTTTTTCGCATTTTTACATTAAACGACAGGAGATTATGGAGCAGATCGAGCGGTGGATCAAGGATTTGGAGAATGACAGTATTGAAAAGAGGACAAATCGCACGAACAACAAGCGCAATGTTTTCACAACGCTGGATTCCTTCAAGAAGCTCTATGATAAGTTGAAGGGTATTCTGGTAAAGCTCGCGCCGCCCGAAGGCTTGGTGGAGGAGGAGGCTACGACGTGTGATTTATCTGACACTGTGATGCAGGTTGATAACACTACGACCACGATGCCACCGGCGCCACCTTCATCGGCTGCTGCAGTCGTCGATGAGAATGCAAGCGATTCTATTGCAATGGACTTTACAAGTGAGAGTGATATTCGTTAAACTTTTATATACATGCATTTCATAAGAACTTGACTACGAAATTAAATATGACATAGTTTTTCTTCTTCTTTGGTTTCGAAGATTTAAGGAGGGCGGAACACGCGCGTCAGATTTGTAAATTCATTTTTTGCGAAAATTTGGAATGTCTTAATTTTTGATCTTTTTGAAATACAACACTACATTCTAACGTTACCACCCTTTATTTATAAATTAGAAATGTATGTATAGATGATATATAATAGAGAAGAAAATGTTTTAGAACTTGCGTAATTAAACAAATATTTAATTTAAAAATGGAACCCAATGAAATAAGTATGATTGTTGATAAGTTTTGGAGAATGCGAATGCTTTTTGACGTTAAAATAAAATGTTTGTTTGTCTTTGTTTTCGTTATAATTTATGAATCAATACTTGATAAAGACAATTAATGTGGTTTGTAACTGTCTAAAGAAGCCATAAACTTTGGTATTTCCAGTTCGTCAATATCCCTTTTAAATCGAAAGGTATTGGTTGCTGGAGCGGCGGTACCATTTTGAATAATAATTTGTGTCATTCCGCCGTTATGATGCTTTCCTTTGATCTGGTGAATAAGTTTCAAAATGCATTTGATTAAAAAGACAGCAAATGTTAGAAATCCCAAAGTTAGTAGAGCTCCTTCGTTTGATGGAAATTGCATTCCATGTTCACTTTTATCCCAAGATTCCCACATGTCCCCACGAGTTGTCCTTTTCTGTCGAGTTACTCTCGGTTCCCAAATTGAATTTATGCGTGAGTCTGCAACATCAAGATTAATATTGTAAGGATGATTGAAAAAACGTTTAGGGGTAGAGCGATTGGGTTTGTCATCCAATTCTAAACATAGCCTTCCTTGGTAACAATGTGAAAAGCTAACTCCTATATTGCGAATTTTTATATTTTATTTATTTATATAAATTGTAAAAAGAGAGGAACGAGGAGGCCCCAACTCAGCGTACCAGATATTTACGGAAACCGTTAGGTCTGCCATTCAGCTCAACCAAGAACGATGCATAAGAATTGAGAAGATGGCATGCGTATTAGTATCTATAAGTCAACAATTCCGTTTGATACTTCTGGTGTTGATATCAATTCGCGAGACAAATTGTTAAACAGTGGGGCTGACCCAATAAAATTGGCCATCTGTTAACAATTATAACATGTCACAATAATTAAAAACAAATTACTTACGAATAGTATACAGTAATCGATTTTTAATGTCATTTAAAAATGATACTTTATTATGCACGGTGTCTGGGTGCGATGTATGAAGTAACGTGCTCTGGATGGTCTGCAAGTAGGGCAGAAAATTGGCATAACTAAATCCATTTGAATGCCCCTCAGGGTTTGGTTGTGCATTGCCTTTCGGTTCCTCTACAGGGATGTTATCTTCATATTCATCATCGTCATAATAGTCATCGTCTGACGCGTCTAACATTTCACCGTTCTCTTCATTTTCATCGTCACCTTCCTCATCGTTTTCATCAATGTAATGATCTTCATCATCATCGTAAACCTGTTCGTATTCCTCTTCCAATTCTTCTTCTTCTGCTTCTTCGTTGTTTACTTGAAATTTTTTATTATTACCTTGGGGAATATCGGTTATGCTTGAAGGAAATGTTGATGACTCGTCCTTTCTTCGATTAATATGTGGGCGTTTAAGACGATTCTCAACTTTGGACTTCGTTACATTAAACTTATTTTCGTGCTTGTTCAATGTTGGAAAATCCGTTGTAGTTCTTTGAAGTATTTCATCCGGCATTTTTGTTATTGATTTTTTGGGATTTTCTTTGACCCGAGGTCTTATTAATGGCCTCATTGTTTCGAATGGTTTTGTGGTGGTTGATGTAAATACCAAAGATGGAGTATATATGTATGGTGTGTAAGGCGTTACTAATCAGAAATAAACTATTTTAAACTATAGATAAGTATTTTCGGAGCAATTCGAACCTAGGAATGATTTCTTTGAAGATTGAGGAATTTCAATCCATTCGCTGAATGAGACATGAAATATATTGACGAAAAGCACACTATAAAAATACACGATTTTTAAACTCATTGTAGTACGTTCTGTTTCGATGTTTAGACAAGAACTAAACATAATAATGCGACAAATCTTTCTAGCTGAGCATGAGATGCTAAATCTTCATAGCGGAACTAAGAGTATGTGCGACACGCTAGTGATCATTTCATCTTTTGAGTGCAATTTTTCTGTTCACTGCATAAACCTATTTCAAACAATTTAACATGTCACAACTTATGCAATTAAAGTAACGTTCATACTTTCTTATGAGAGATTGAAGTGGATAAATTATTAGAGTGTGCAAGCAGTGCATAATGGAAACAGAACAGAGTAGTGTTATAAATAAATAAAAAAAAT
>WSZQ02070642.1:0-11127 GCA_019419845.2 Weissflogia rhopalogaster
CCAACTGTGCAGCAAGGCGATGTTTATGCTTTGCAAGTTCTAAACTAAGAGATTTTGCATTGAGTACCATTTTGTTGATGATGTGATGATGATGGCACACGCGTGTGCATGTAGACCTTCGAGCGAATAAACAGCGCAAATAGTAAGGCGCCAAGACAAAGGCAGGCAGGCACAAAAGACGCAATTCTTCAATATCGCAATTGCGCTCGGAGCGCGCACAAAACGCGCAAAATGCTCGCCCGAAACATCGCAGAACGATGCGATAAGCAGCGCAAATTCACGCGAAAATAAATAAAATACGAAACTGGAGTTGAAGAATACGCGCTGTCTGCAGACTGCGCATCCATAAAGTCGGAGGAAAATAAAACAAATATTGCCTGCATACAAATATATTATCTTAAGAGATCATCAACCGCTCGAGGTATAAGAAACAATTCAGTATCTGTCCAGGAAACGTAGTATTTCTCTCTTACATTTAATGAAACAAAGTTAGGCAAATGCATTTTAGTTTTACTACCTAAATGATTTCTAATCTAATATCTAAAAATGGGAAATTTTGATAGAAGTTTAAAACTAAAATAGTGTTTACATTATGCTAAAAGTATAGGATCATTATACAATTGTACATTTAATAGGCATATTAATCTAGATCAATAATCTTCAAACAAACGAAAATATATTGAAAATTGATGGACTTGTGAGGATTTAAAACTCATACTAGACATAGACCGTCTTGTACCCTTTTGCCCTACGAACCTTATGTTGGTGGGTTCAGTATCGTCGTAATTCTAGGCGTCCATAGTTTCGCTCAACATAGTAAGTTGTTTTACTTAATTATCTCAGAAACTACCGCAGATGGAGCAAAAATTCAAAATGCATTTCAATGGCAAAAATCACGTGATTATATATTGAAACAAAATCCTTGTTAAAAGGCTGAAATAATTATTATAATGTAAAATATATAAATTGTAAGTATAGTAAAAGACTCCCTTCATTCTTACTGACTTTAGGTTGGATCAACTCCTTATTTCTACGTCGCAATCTCAAAATTACCTATATAACTCCGGTAACTTCAACAATTTTCAGTAAGCTCCCAATTTACCTTCAACATAGTTTGTAATCACATTTACATCATTTTTAAAAGAACACCAACATATTTGGCATCAAAGTCCAACTAACTTCAATTCTTACAAAATCCAACGATAAATTTATATATGCATAATTTCGAGACTTCTCAAAATGTTCACTCTGAAGCACATAGCAACATAGTTCTTTCAACATACACTAGAAATTTATTCACCCAGTATATCTCTATCTATAGGATATTTAACAGTAAATATACAACAAACATTTCGGCACAAGTTTTTCACAAAACTCCGAACTTCTAAAATTCTCAATAATTCCACGATTGCCTTCAGCATTACATAATCGTCAAATACTTCCAACATAATATGTAATCACTTAGGTTGAGAGATTTTATAGTGCTTATAGTTTTCCTAAAATATATCTAGGGTATTACATAAATCTAATAAAACTTAAATTAAAGATGTTCTGTATGTTGAAGCAAACAAGTATTTCCTTCTCTCTTTCCATGACAATAGGGATAATAATTTTGAAATTCCACTTCCTGAGAAATCAATCGAAAAGCCCAAAGAGTAATTTAGCGAAAAAAAACTGGTGCAAATTCCTTTCTTTGATTTTATCTACCTTCTGACCGCGTTCGTACTGACTCAGCACATGAGCAGACAAACGAACAGTTCAGCATCGCCGAGGCTGGTTGAGGTTGAGGCATACGTAGCGTATATACATCGGAACAGATGAACAGATAGACGGCAAGAAAAGGTCAACCGGCATTCGATCTCACATCTCACTCTTTCACAGAGCTCTATTTGATCTTGTGCCTCTGCCAGAAACGTCGAGGAGACACGTAACAGCTCCCACTTTGTGCCCGCACCACATTGCTAACTTAACTTGTAACTTGGTATGCAACGCGAGGAACGAACTCGGCACCTTCTAACTCGCCAACCGGCAATTTTATTAGCTAAAATTTAATTTCGCACAGTGACAACTGTATAAAACCGGCAGATTTTGATAGGGAAATGAAGTACGCCATGGTTTAATTAAAAAAAACAGAAAATATTTAGATATTTAAGTTTGAAATTGAAATAGCGCCGAGTTCATTACAGGTTTATACATCTCGTGAGAGAATATGTATATAATAATAAACGAATTAATCAATATTACACTTACCGATTCCCAAATGCACTCCCAAATTCCAGGCAAATCCGTATAATATTATTATCCAAAGCTCACAGTTGGGATGTTAATCCCTCACCAAACATGCTTGTCTGTCTAATTTTCACTGAAACCCTCGCACTCAGCCCTCAGGCAGGTAATACTATCTTTCTCATTGCATTTCCTAGTGTTAATTAATTAACTCCTAGTCTTACGACCTGTTTTGGGGATAATACTTCAAAAGATACACGAAAACACCAACCACTTTATTGCACATATGTATTACCACTTTGGTAATATGTCTTTAGTCCTCACTTCAGTCTTTATTTGTAATTTATACAAATTTGAAATGCTTTAATTGATGATGTAAATAAAGTCGAACATGAAATAGCATGCACGTTTGCATGCAACTGAGAATTGTAGATAAAAATAGAACCGGTCGCCGGAGATAAGAGGCCGATGGAACCGCGACGCGAACGCGCACGCACAAGAATGAGGCACGGCCCCGAACAAGAGAAGTGGCTGGTTTGAGAGTTTGGTGAACGGTGTAGAAACGAGTGAGTGAGAGGAGGTATGCGGAAAGTACAATGCGCATGGAGAGGTGCACCGTACGCGCCGAACATGCTTAGCTGCTTGGAATACGCTTAGCGAAGCGTTTAATAACGTATCCGTCAACCGGTTGAAATGATTTGTTCAGTTTTGGTTACCTTATTTTTGTTATTTGATGAATATCGGTTTGGTATTAATATATTGTACACCGAGCAAGGAATGCTGGTCATTTTGAAAAAATGAGCATACCATGCGAGTTGTACACTATAATTTTTCTACGGTAATTATATGTGAAAATAATATTTTCTATTTATTTTTTAATACTTATATTGGAATAATAACACAGATAACAACATTAACAATTATAATAAATATGTAATAAATAAGCACAAATATATGTATATATAGGCCATATCAAAAGTAGCCCGGAACCGTGTAATTCGCATGACGACACGCCACCTCGCTCTATTTTCCTAGCGCAGTCTCCACGATATGCTTTCGCGATAGTACCTCTAGAGGTGGAGATAATGCCGCAAAATGCTTAGAAACCAATTCGTCGCAATTTTAATGTGCGATTTTATTTCCTAACTAGGAGTGTACTCTATATATTACATTTGAGAGGAGCGCTCTATGTCTCTACTGCTTAAAGTTTGATGACATGAAATTCATGTTCAACTCCTGCTCAAAAGCTTCTGCTCTTTGATTGTACTCGTTACAGGACGCAAACTGAGGCCATCCAACATCTGATACGCTTTGCTCTATACTACAGGAAAACGACAAAGCTTGGCAAAGTATAGTTCCGCAAAACTGCGCTGCAACTAAAAGGACAACCCCAAGAGTAAATATCAATAAGAAGTTAGCAGCGAGCCTTCCAGTATTGAATCAAAATGACTGCATTAAAAATAACACGTTATTTAATATAATATCTAATGTGATATCTAAAACAGTGACGGGGATCTTATGACTCACGTGTCACTGACCCACGCATCATTTTTGCTGACACACGACTCCTTAGCAATAATTTGTTGTTTATGCGTTTTTCATGAATGTTTGAAAATTATGGTGAACTGAAAAATACAGTTATGCGTGTTGTTTGTTAAACAAAAGTTACTTCCCTACATTTAATACTAAAACACATTTTGAGATCATGCATTCTCATCTCAGCATGTCAAAAAAGGAAGAATAACGTACTCTTTACTAAGGAAAGAGGCAAATACTTTCCAAAGCTGCAGTGCCTTAAAAAGTGTTTTGTTGTGAAAATGTAACATTATGCCTGTTAGCTTCAAAGTTGCCTGATACATCGCTCGCCATAAAAAATATATTGCAGAAAATACAAAAAAATATGGGAATCCGTATCAAATAACTTTATGTCAATGAAAAGAGTAGCTACTGCTTTTCAAACGATGTTTGGGTCTACAAATTTTTGAGATTTTGGGCTTAGTGAGTATCACCTCGGCGTAATGAAATTTTCATATGTAGGAAAATGTTGCAAGACCAATGTTACAAACTTAGTTTGGCGAGACGGTGGAAGAAAAAGACAACTTACACACTAAAATCATGTATGTTTAAACACGTGGCGCTACATACAAAGACGCTATGCACTCTACTATTCGATATGGCTGTGGCTAGCAGGAAACCTCGTTTATTGGAATTAACATGCTGTGATTTAATAATAGAATTTTTTCACGCCTCCGGCGCTATTAGGGATATTTTGCCCTTATATATTTTGTGTTGGTAGCGCCGCTTGCAAAGACGCGCTTGCGCACAGCCAACTACCCTATGACTGTTAACTTGCTGCCAATTCCGCGTCCTATGCACAAAATACATTAAATAAAGTCACTTTCCAACCAGTATCTTTATCTGTGTGATACGATTACTTAACAGGGAACTCCGTAAAGCCCTTTAAATAGGGTGGTAAGACGAGCGAGCGCTCCCTGATTTAATGATTAATGATAATAATTTTTGATCTCTTGACATTTGTTACGAAGTATTTTACTGAGAAAACAAAAAAAAATCACTAAATACGGCGATGTAAATATCATTTACATTGGTCTCGCTTATTGTAGGTTGTCAAAAATTAATAAGAAAAGGATATTCGATATAGACGAAACTTACTTGTTAAATCTGTCTTTCAATATCTCGTATTGATAATGTAGAAATCTCTGTATCCTAGAGCAACGAAGTAGTAATATAATTTCAGGGAAATATCTTTAAAATCATCCGTATTTTTCGTATTTTTATCGAGAAAGCGAATACCATATTCTTCGTCCTTGATGGGCAATTTTTGCCTGTTCATCTTCAGCGGTCATCCCGGAGTTGATCGCTCCACCTCGTGCGGGGTCTTCCCAAGGATATTTTGCCTCTCGGACGTCCATGCGGTCTATTTGCTGGTTCTAGAAATGTCAAAAAATATCGTTAATGATAAATATCGATATCGAAGATTTTAATATCGTTTTGACATGTCATTGACGTAACCGCCATCTGAGAAGTTCAAAATTGGCAATTTTTCTTTTAAGGGCCACATTTCAGGTTATATATAATAATTCTTAATCCATTGATATTTGTTGGAATCATAAGATTAGGATCAAAATCGATTTTTTACTAGTATTGTAATTATAATACTACTACATTTATATATTATTGCAATTATTATATTTAGTGGAAAGACTGATAGATAGTATTACATTAAATATCGATTTTCGTCATTATCATAAGATTAACAATAACAAAAATCACGAATACAGTTTAGGAACACAGCTATAGCCCGTGTATGAGTCCGAGATTCCTTGTGAATTAATGATCATTGCAGATTGTTGGGAACTGTAATTAGTCCTGAAACCCATATACAGATTGCGCCCTGTGTAATTTCGATTTATCGATATTGATAATATCGATATATCCAAGACGATATTTCGCTATCGATATATCGAAATATTGGAAATATAGGTTTCGACAAATATCGATATTTCATCATCGTCTGACATGTCTAGTTGGTTCCATTGTTTACGCCATTTGCGTCGCATCTCTACGTTGCTAATTCGATCCGCGTGCTATACGATCCGGTCGTAGCCCGGATAAAGGAGGAAGGTTCTAAGGTGAGGCTAGCAGCCTACCCTAGGTGAAACCTACGAAAATGCTAAAAAATACCAGTGAAGAGCCTCCGAGTAGGACAACCCTAGCGACGACGATATTGGCAAATAAACGTAGACGTTTTAAGAGAGGAGTTTTCATACGATTGAGCAAACAAAACTGGAGGCTACACCAGAGGCCGCTAGTAGTTCGTGAAAACTGCAAAGTATTGAGTATTGTGCATGTAACAATTTGTGTCAATCAATAATTTAGTCGGGCAGTGGTATTCTTGTTCAAAATATCGAGCGTACTAGTGATGTAAGGAAATCGGGACAATCTTTCTTTGTGAAAATTCATGTATTAACGGATTCAGCAGCTGTTATGAATTACTTGACATGCTGGTTTTTAGAACCAATTGTGAATGAGCCGATATTGAGGTAAGCGACGGAGCAAATATTGCTTATTAAGAAATAATAGAATTCATGATGTTCAAGAAGATGTCGCCAAACGTTTCGAGCAAATGCTTAACGAGGGATATATACCGGAAGAAGACTACATATTCGATATGATTTTATTTCATTGGAATTAATTTATTATATTAAATAAATGTATTCAACTTATCCTAGTTCGTAAATTTTATCCAATTATATGCATGTATAATATACCTGCAATATATTTTAATTTTGAATTTCGTCGATATATATACTCGGCGAGCGACGTAGGCACACGATTGAGCAAACAAAACTGAAGGTCGTTTTTCGTGCAAATTTCAAAGCATTGAGTTAGGTGGTATGGAATGCGAGTATAAGCAAGCAATTTGACAATAAGCTGTTTGTAAGCAACCTTAGCCTTCGTTTAACATCAAAATTGACTAATTCCGACTGGAACCTCATAAAATCTAATTTAACCTAATCTAACTTTCGTCACTACGAAACATCTAAAAAACCCAATCAAGTCATTTTTATGCGTATCCTTATTATTAACCCAAGGAAAAACTTTTCATATAAAAATATCATTTTTATACCTCGAGATATCTGCTGCTGACACCAGGGATAAGGATAAGTTTCCAAGTTCGTGAATGTGTTTGCTGACGTCGATGCGAATGCGTCCACGAAGGGCTTGTTTGCTGGGGACGTGTTTGGGCCGACGAGCCTGCGTGTCTCTCCTTTCAACTCACCCCTTTTGCCCTACCACTTCCACATCGCCCCCTTTAGTCGTGCACGGGTTTTATGAAAAGCGGGTGCGAATAAGATTCGAGACCCCCAGTGCGGCCGCACATAAAAGGGTGCTAATGGCCTGCCACCCCCCTCGGGCCGTCATCGCACCGGTCCACGCCTAATTCCGACACCAGTTTGTCAACCAGTGGTTGCACCATCATAACGCGTATAACCCTGTATTGGCGTGGCACGCACCTAAGCGCTACTGCTCAGCTTCACAACGCTATTAAATGAAATTATTAATTAACCCGCACTTGCTGTGGCGTTCGTTCGTAAAACTAACACGGCGTCTAGTGGTAGTAGATTTAATTTAAACTTTCACCGAACTTTTGATATTCTGATTACGCCTATTGTTGGCGTGTTACTCTTCCCGCCCGCGCCGCATATTACAATTAGTTTCTGTCGGTGGCGAAAGAATGGCGGAATCTTCACTGGATTTGCTTTTGCAGTAACTTTTTTATTAAACAATTTGAAAGTTTTGTCTCCGTCGAGCAGGGGCAGCGGGGGCCGAGGAGCGATACGAGGCTCACGTCTCGCTAGGGCTGGTTCTTTTAGAGATTAATTTTCCATAATGGTGAATGGGGCGTGCGCATGCTGGTTGCCAGACGCGAAGTGCGCGGAGTTGAAGAAAAGTAAAAGACGTGGAAAAAACTTCGCTGGTCCTCTGTTTTCAGTGGCAAGTTTTCAGCTTTCGGTCTTTGAGTTTGAAATCTTTAGTTCGCCAAAACTTTAAGACTTTGCCTCTAGGGCGAAGGTGGAAACATTCGACATTCGGTCGTAAAAAATTGAATTTTATATGGTTTCCTTAACTTTTCTTTAATGCATGATTACTCTCACATAAACTCCTGCTTAAACCCATCGGAATTCAATGTAAGCTACCTTAATCTAATTTATACATCATATGATTATAATCTATAATATAATATGATTAATGTGATAAGGTTGATTAAATTAAATTAGTAGAATTAGTAAAAGGTAGATTAATTAAATGTATTAAGAGTGTGACAGAGATGGTCGTTTTGAAGAGATCGGGGCGAGACGGTTGGCGGAGGCGATTGGCACGGCGCAGATCGGCGGGGCAGATTGCGGTAGCTCTGCGTGGCCTTGACCAGATGATTATGCCGGAAGTAGCGTATGTACTGTCTCGGGGTTCTCGCTGGCGATGTCGGTTGAGACCATCTTGGTGATCGTTGCCAAGGTTGTAGTTGAGAACGTGATCTAAGAGTAGGCTGCAGTAATCATGGTGTTCGCTCTGGATGGATTATTCGGGCTTAAATATTGCTTTGGGATGTTAGTGAGTAGTGATGGATTTGAACGTGCTTACCCTGATCGGAGCAAGTGATCTTACGAGAGTCCGAAGAGTTTCTAGTTGGTAAGCTCACTCAATAAGAATTTTATTATCTAACAGGTTATGAGCTCGCCCCCCCCCCTGCAACTACCAGTCCTGGGATATCAGGGGATATTTCGAGGGGGATAGCGGTATTCCCCGAAGCAGCCATGATCCACCAGGAAGTGGGTTATCCAGCGTTTTCTTTCGCCACACCGGCGTTCAACCCAGACACTTGTCTGTTTGGAATTAGTCTGCGGGTCCACTTACTTCCCGCGCTTTTAACATATTTGGTTTACCATCTACACATCATCTCTGTGTTTGGTTGTCCCTGAGAGGAGTTGGATTAGTACCAGGTTGCTGGTATATAGATGTCTTTCCACCTCTTTAAGCAAGCAGACTGGATATGTTTTATCTAGTTTGAGAAACCTTGATTCCACACTATTGCCGCGTATATTAAGGTCGAGTTAACCTTCGAGTTAGATGATTTTAGGTTGGAATAGGTTAGAATAGGTTATATTAGGTTAGACTATATTTGATTATGTTAGATTATGATACCTTAAGTTAGATTGCTGTATATTAAGTCAAATTAAATTAGATCAGTGTAGATTGGGTTAGGTTATATTCGGATAGATGTAGTTAAGCAAATATACACATAGAATAGGCAAATATCGATTTTTCAAATTATTCGCGCGTTTCTCAAAATTTTTCAAATTGGTTACAAAATATCACGAAAAGCACTCAATCAATGAACTTGATGAATTTATATGTTGTCATTGTATATATAATTATCTAGTCTTTGCCATATAATATTTTTTCGATTCTTAGTTTTTGGGTATAATAAGAATTTATTTGAAAATCGCGACGTTAAGTTCAAACTTTCGGTACTTTGTCAAAAATCCGTATTTCAAAATCGTCTATGACAAATATTAAATTATAGAATATATTTTTGTATTTTTTATTCTTTGGCTCGTTGTCAGATGCTTTTTGAACGAACGCAATTTTTTACTACTTTAGTAGCATTTTTCTGGCGCTCCGTTGATGGCTCCAGTACTCCGTCAATAAAAAAAAAATTGAAAATATTCACGGAAGCGAATACTTTTAGCTAAAAAACCTGACGCGATTCCAAATAGTTTCCCTTAAAAACATCATTTTAAATATTTTAACATAAATTAATTGTGTTTGGTTATGTTACGTTAGGTTGATTAAAATTTTACTTTGTAAAATCTAATGATGGAATGGAATAATCTCTTTGCGACACTCGTTTGCATTCGCCACTTGAAAAAATATGACAGTTGATGCTTAACCATAAAGAAATAGCTTAAATTTGTTTTCGCCGCTGGGTGTGTTGAATGCTTGAGCTGAACATTCAAATTTGGTCCCCTGTGTGTAACCAGCGTTGGTGAATAGCAAGGAATAGCAATGAGTGCGGCCCGCCTGCCAGCGCAGCCAGTGGCATCTTTATCAGCGTCAGCAGGAACTCATTAATTACGAGCAACGATGTAACACGACCATAATAAGTCTCGCGGCTGCCAACGCCTTCGAGAATGTCTGCATCGCCTCCAACCCTGGCTCCTGCTGAGCTCGCTGCGATGCAGCAAAGTGATAAGGTCGTCCTACATTCTGCGAGTAAGTGTTTTCAATCGTAAATAGTTTATTGCTGGGCCAAAATCGTTTAGAGTTTTACAAAAAGAAACGTAGAAGAAAAGTTAAACATAAATTACGACATTGATAGTAATATGTACCAAGCATTAATGAAATTAAAAAGGAACATCTTCTAAATTTTTATTCATGAAATGAAATCAATGAAGAAGGAATGTGTATATATTGTATTGACCTACCAAATTAAAATTATTTTCTATTGTTTGTAAATGAATTCTTGATTAGAGTTTTGATACAAAAGATATACCGTGAAACTTGCCTTAAAAAATCCGTCTATAAGTGAAATCCTATTCCCAAAGAATAATTTTCCAGATCTAATGGTATATGTAACTTAAGTAATGTAAATTTACCTTTATTAACTATTTGATTCGGAAACGGAATGAAAATATGTCTATTACTACTTTTAATTTTACAACATTTCTTAATTTCTATTCAAGTGTCAATTTTTCATTTTTCCTATTACGTACTATTTTTGTCATTTTATATTTCCGTATTATTATTTACTTACAAAATGTTTCCATATATTAGTGGCTAATTGTTTAGCTTCGGATATCGTTAATCCTTGGTTTATTATGTTTTGAGGTATTACGCTTTTCTGGGACTACCCCTTTTTCTATCGATTGCAGTTTTCGCTTGTCAAATTTGGTTTACTTGTCTTTCTTCTGACATTCTTATTACATGTCCTCACGAATTTAGTTGCACCTTCTCTAATAACAGAATATTGTATAAATGTAAATCATGGGCGCCACCACAAATGGGCAAAAAGGGGCAAGGACCCCTCGTCGAATTTCTAAATTTCGTTTTTAGTTGATTTCAACGCAAAGCATACTGATTAAGATACATTATGAAGTGAACTTTTTAATGGAGGGTAAACTGCTTCGTTTTGTAACGCGTAACAAAAGTAACGGAGTCTAGCTTCCCTCTCTCTCATACGCATACTAACATATGCACCCACTTGTCTCTACGCAGAATTTAGTATCATGTCCTTTTCGATAGTAATTTTAAAATATATGTTTAAACAATGAGAAGATGATCCTCGTCTATATCTTAAACGCTTATATATCTTCA